>JALPQI010002641.1:0-76709 GCA_025490895.1 Thaumatotibia leucotreta
GATGTGAGTACCAGGCAACGATATATACATAGTAGCTATATCCATACATAGATACTTAAATACATAGAGAGCCTCGACCAAGGAACAAATTTAATATTTGTGTTAAATAAATACACAAATAATGCCTTCGACGGGATTGGAATGGAACCCAAAACCTCCAGCTTCACTCCAAACTAGCCCAACTAGCAAAGAAGTCATATAAATCAAGAGTTATACGACCTTTAGCCATATAAGAGTTTTATAGTCGTTTTTAGTTAACCTGTAAGTCAAATAAACGTTATAAATCTGATAGTTTAGTCGTCCTACCAAATAGTCTAATTACTATGGTAAATAAACGTTTTTGCGACTTAATTAGGTTTTAAAGAAAACGTTTACTTAATGATGTTCAAAGTTGTATAAACGTTTTCGTCTTATAAAGGGTTTAGAAAAAACAGAACCGTCGTAATAAGGTCATTTTTACAACGTCTACATAATTTTATTGTTGTATAAGTGATATCATAAAACCTTATCTCGACAGTTATATAGCGGTATTGAAGGTAACATCAATATGACAAAAAGATATCAGCGGGACTGTTATCTACCCTTTATTCAACAGTTGGTTATATTAACGTCAAACAAAAACTTTGAAAAACCTTTAGTTGTTGCCGAACTCGTTATATTCCTTTTATTGGACTATATGTTTTTAAATTGATTTTAAGTTACGGTTATAAAACATCATGCAATTTATAGTCGATTTGAAATTAATATTATAAAACATCAGTCGCCATTTCGTGAGCATCACAGTACTATTTAAAAGAAAAAAACCATGGACGTTACATCGTGGAAACGGTACAAACGAAGTGGCGGACTAGTAACGGCGGCTTAGTAATGGCGGACAATTTGTAGTCGTTATAAAAACCTTTACTTAAGATAAAGTTATATTGTAGTCGTATAAGTATAAATCCATGACTTGTTCCAAAATGGCTAACCTTAACTATAATAAAATATGAAGAAATATTGTTATAAATTATAATTATTTCGCATATATTAAGAGCGCGACAGCAAAAAACTGTTTATCATCATAAACTTTAACGGTAAAAAGACCTTCCCATACGAATTCAGCTCACGCCAAATGTGCAAACGCTCAATATATAGAACAATAATTTCTATTACAAATCTTATAAAATTACCTTGTATTATTTTTCCGTACACTTTTTTGTCACACACACCAAGTTTTGCGCGTATCTAAAATAAATGTCAGGAGCAGTTTTATAAATAAAACTTAAAATCATTTATGTAACTTAAAAGTCCGATAAGCAATGAGTAAGGGTTATACTAAACCTTCTATAAAACAAAATGGTCAGTAATAAAACATTTATTTGATATTTAGGTCGCGTAAAGGTTTTTGTTGTACTCTTTATACAACGTTTTGGTCATTCCTTAATCGTTACAATACCTTTAATAAACGATTTAAGTCGCCATGCAAACCTTTATTTAACGTTTATCTCACCAATAAGTCGTATAATTTGCGCCACTTTCGCCTTTTATAACCGTTTACCTTACGTTTATATGACCAACCAAATTAGACTAGAAGTTATATGCAAAACGTTGTCTCAACTTCTATATGACTATATTTTGCTAGTTGGGAGGCTACGGAAGCCGACGCAACTTGCCCGTCAGCTTATTGACAATATAACATAAGTACTAACTTTTACTGATAATTTTATTATCCATCTACCGATCCGTTTGCTTTTCAACACAAACATTCATTTGTATTTTTAAATTATTTACTAACTATGAACATGTTAAGTATGTTTTTGTTGATCAGACCCAAGCTTGTTAAATATAATAATTATGAAAACAAACTGTTTATTTGTTTAACGAGAAGGAGTGGGAGGGGTGACATATGAAAATTACCTGAATTCATTATAAAGTAGTTTGATCTGAGGAATATTCAAATAGTATATTCCTAAATCTAAATATTACATGTCATCAACTGATGATGATGACATGTAATATTTAGATTTAGGAATATACTACCTATGATAGTCCATTGCTGCACGAAGGCCTCTCCTATTAAACTATGCGTATTGACGCATTAGGACGTAAATGCCCATAATCGCCATGCTGGGCAAGCGGATTGGCGATCGCAGTAATGTGTCTACAGAGATGACGCTGCTGCCCAACATCAATCTTTAATCAAGTATGGTCAGTGACACTTCAATCCCTTAGTCGACTCTTACGACACCCGCAGGAGGAGTTGGGGTGGTGACAAATGTATTCTTACTGCCGTCACCAAGCGGTCGATTACATGTCATATACCAAAGAAAAACTATCAAAGTCTACCAACGCCGAAAGTCCATCCGCTAAGATGGAGTGGCCGAGTGGTTTATCAGCCGCGAAAGCTGAGGACGTGGGTTGAAATCCCACCTCCGGAATTTGTAAACTTCAGTATTTTTTCTTTGGTATATCACAGGACCGGTCATTGTGGCAATCTTTGGAGGCTTATGTTAAGCACTGGACGTTTTCCTTTCGTCCGATATGATGTTGATGATGATGATGATATGACATCTAATATTTAAATTTATATACAGCGTTACTACTTAAAACAAAAAAATCAATTTTAGTAAAAAAAAAAGAAATTTGAGTAATTCCACAAAAACTTAAAGTATAACCCGTTTAACCTATAATTTGGCAAATTTCAAAAACATCGTGCGTTCTAGCCTCCTCGCCATTGTAAGGAGCAGAAAATTCTGTTTTCTAATTTGTTTCTATTTGAAAGTGGGTCCAAGACTATGTTCATTGTGATACTCATTGCCAAATTAAGGGTTAAAATGAATTCCCTGTATAACAAAAAAAAACAGACAAATCGTTACTACTTGGACACTCGCGGAAGAGATATCAAAGAGATTACAATAAAAATAGAGTAGTTTCTCCATTTATTTTACTACCAAATTGAGAAAAATACGAGCAGAATTCCGCTAAAACTTGAACTAAAACGCGAACACGCTTCCAACTTCCTAGCGGGCAGTAAAATGTTTGTAACACTATTTATTCATTAGGTACGAGTTGTTTAAAGCGAAAAAGGCCTATATGCCGTTGAAACCTCTTAGGGAAGAGACGTTTTGACGTTTTAAGGGTGGCGAGTTTTGCGAGCGACGTAACTTCTCGTACTAGAATGATGGAGGGTTCGTTTAGACGACAAATGCAACTACAGGACGGTATATGAGGGCTTAGGTTGGGTCACCTTTATTTTGTACAGGTTTGGAAGCAACGGTTCATGTATTTTTGTGAAATAGGAAAGAAATATCCGATGATAAAACGTTCTCTTATTTAAGAGTTCGTAACAATAAGAACATAATATGAACTTACCTACATAAAATATGAATTTAGCTAACTTCATATGTATGTACTAAGTGAGAGTTTATATGTATATCTATATTGCTTGTCGACAAATTAATTATATTTATTACATAGTAAACATTTGGGAATAAACAATGAACAGAAGTTAAAATCAAACTTAAACTTATATCCAAACTAAAATCAAAATTATATAAATAGCAAGACACATTCAAAAAATATTTTTTGAAAATTTAGGTATTCAGCAGCAATGTCGCAGTAAACATTGTTATGATAGTTACGATAAGATTGATAAGCGATATCCGCTATTGAATTTACCTTTAACCCGGGCGTTTAAGTCAAATGAGTTGCATTACATTGCGGACCGAATTATTGTGTACGGATTTTTGTAATGGTTTAATTTAACTCTTTGTTCCACTCTAAGAAAACTGCAAATATCACTTACAAAGGCCTTTTGTATGCTTTTTGTTGAGACGAGCACATTCGTAACATGCAAACGGCTTGTGATTTCCCTTTGTCGCAATCGAGATGTCAACTATTTTGTATGAAGATAAAAGCCATAGTCAGGGCAATTTTAAAGTTCCGCCAATTCTTGATCAAGATTGTATTCTAAATGTGAGTGATTATGAAATAATGCAAGTCTTTAGGTTTGCTTACTATTTTTTGGGTTTTCTACTGACAAATAGTATACCAACCGTCAAAAAACAATCCAACAAAGTATTATAACTAGTTTGTTTCGGCGTAGGAGGCAAAGAGCCTACTCGTGTAATGTTTGCAAACTTGCTGCGAACAAACCACGCAACTTTTGAACGACATTCCTATCTTGCTGCTATTTTCGTCGTCGAAGTAATCTCGCCCAGAAACTATTTAAACTTGTCGAAACTCGCACTATGGGGAGCTTCCGTCATATACATACCGTAAAAGCTTTTGATGACAACGGTTGTGCAGATTGAAATTGATGTAGAGTATCATACACACTGTGTTTTATAAGTCATACTGAGCAACTATTAGTATGGGACCAACTCCGAAATCGCGAAAAATAGTACATATCGATACAAGCGCAAAAAATTTTTTTTTTCGACTAGGGTGAAATTTGGGGCCCGACTAAAACGAGGGCGACAATCACCCCAGTCAAAAAGAAGTTTTTACACGTGTATAACCTCCTGTCCTACCCAAGGGACATAAGCCTCGATTTAAAGTAATTATATTAGACAAATTTCCAATTTGATTTGGCAAATTTTGATGTAGGTCATAGGATAGATCTGTGAAACATGTATTATAAACTACATTTTTATTTTACGTCTCAGGCATCAGCAGTTTCGTTCTAAGCCACGCGCCTTGTGAAAATATGACTCGATACAATAAAATGTATCACACGCCTTCATGTTGCATGAAAATTATGTCGTTTTTCAACTAAGCTCTAAAAAAGCAGAGAATGTTTAAAATGCAGTGTGCTATCCGAGTAGGAATGACAAAAGGGTCACGTCTCGCATAACGTATGTGAGCTAGGTTAAGAATAGAAAACAACTTATATTTAAATAAACGAAACGCTATATCTGGCACCCTAGTGAAAAGGGGTATAAATCGAAATTTGCCACTTTACAGGAGCGCCAAAAAACGATTGGCGAAATTATTCAAAATTGCTGTGCCGAAATGGCTAAAGAATTAGAATAACTTTAAATGTACTTTGAGTAAATACAATGCGCTCTTTCACATGCCGTCATTGGTTTATGGCTAAAATAAATAGTTTAAAAAAAAATTGACTTGTACCCGCTGAAATAAATGCTATTTAGAAATATAACCAAATTAGTACCCCTTCTCACATATATTGGACATTAGTGAAAGCGGGTATACATGTAACTTATTTTATAATAACTCCTTTTGAGATGTACTTTTACGAAAAAAAATTAGCTAAGTTTGTTTGCGAAATGAATTTTAATGGCATAGCATGTACGTATACAATATAATCCCAAAAAAACCGACTTATACCATTGTGCACAAAATGTTAGTAACGTGTAAAAGGGAATAACAAGATTTATATTAATCACTTTATTCAATTGTATCCAAATTCTATGAAATAATTTACAATAGTAGTATTTCTTTTTTCCATTATTATTAGAAATTATTTCCTTGAATTAGAAAAATATTACTCCTTTTCAACAGCCAACACACAACGCATCATAAAATAAAATGTTTTTAAATTTCATAGTACCAAAAAATACCATAATGTAGCATTTTATTTTATATTATCAAAACCGTGTCATATTTTTTTTTCTCATGCCTTATTTTTCTAACACGGTCCTACTGTCCGAATTATAACTTTATGCCCTGGATGTCGTGCGCGCAGCTAGGTAGGTACGTTCCGTAACGCCTGAATGGCAATTTTGTATCTTATCGAGTCACCTAAAATAACATTCTATTGAAAATCGATATTTTATTTAAAAAAACTATTGTTTATACATATAGCCTATCGTAATGTACATTACGATACAACGGTGAAAAAAAAAGTTCGAAATAAGCATAAATAAAGCAAAACACGACCGAAGGGAGTGTTTTAAATCGACACGATTTACGAATTTCATTTTTGCATGTGTAACTATCGTACAACATTTTTCAGTACAGATGGCCTTCCGAAGTTGTCAATCAGGCAAGATATAAACGACTCCTCGCACTAGTGTGTAAAGAAGCTGTTATTTCAGTTGTTTCGGATAAAAATAGTGACGTTGCATTACAGTAATCTGTATGGAATCTTAATAAACAGACTTTAATCGACGAGTATAAAAAGCCTGTCACTATTATGTTCTATCGATTATAATTCTTATAAAAGTTGTATAGGTACGATCAACTTGAATTATTGTGTTAATTTTACATTAAATTTATTAATTTCGTTAGTAGACAATTTAAAAAAAACATTGTGATAATATTGTTTTCATTATGTTAGCATTCGTAAAAAGTGGCCAGGCATGGTTTCTGGGTGACTGTTTTGAAATTGTTCTAATCACATGTTTCTGGAGTAATATAGATATAGCAACAGCCATAGGACAGCAGCAAATACTCGTACAAGGCTATTATAGTGCGCTTTCTATATTACCTAGATCATAAGTAAAATTGTTACTACAATTTTTTTTAAAAGTATTTGCGTTAGGTCATTTAAAACTGTCAACATAAACTAATATTACTAACAGGTTTTAACAAATAAGCAGCAGAATTTAACAGCTTGAATTTGAAAAAAAAATACAATCATACTTTAAGAAAATCATTAACCACTAAGTAAGTAAATTAAATTTTAAAAATTAACACTATTTTACAGAAGGGTACAACTTAGTACAAATCCGTCAATTTACTGGTGTTAAATGTTAAGTAATACTTTTTAATTTAGTGCAAACGGATATAATTCCCACAAATGGATTGTATCACATGTAAAAAACTGTAATTCTAAGTGATTAAAGTCGACTTGTACCCGTAACAACATAATTTTATTCGTGAATATGGATTTATGTCGAATTGTATCTCAAACAATGTTTTTATTGTTCGTGTAAAGTGATTTAAATACACATGGATCCTCATTATCCGAGTGACCATAAAGAGAATATGAGTAGTTATAGCATTACACACAACAAAAATCCAAACGCGTAAAACTTAGCTACACTAATACCTTTTGTAACTTTACAACGATATACATTTTTTTGTTAGTAAGAATTTATTTCAACTTATACCTGACACTACATGGTCATTTGTGTTAGTTATACCATATTACACGACTGTAACTTTGTCAATTTACGTGATATCTTAGATCCTTTTACACCAACAGATGCCATTTTTTTTTTTGAAATTTTTTGGTATACTTAACTCAATTTGGCCAAAATTCGACTTATACCCCTTTTCACTAGGGTGCCAGATATTTATGTTGTGGACTGAAGTTATCTCAGAATTCTTTGAATTCAATTGTTAATATTCAACGTTCTTGACTGGGCAGAAAGCCTATTTGTGTATAAATATACACATATTTCGACAATGTAACAACAACAACAGTGTTGTTGTTGTTGTATTCTGGCCATTTTTTCTCAACTCAACATCAAACGTGTCTATTTTGCGTTTTCCCAACGTTGGCCCAGTACTTGTTAAGGACTTGACATACACCCTTGAATTTCTTCGCAGATGTATGCAAGTTTCCTCACGGTGTTTTCCTTCACCGCAAAGCACTATAAATATGTGCATAAAAATGTCAGAGAATCTAATATATCTACGAGTTGGCAGCGGTGCGTAAGACGGGAAAATACTCGGTGCTTACCAACTATTTGTTTGTCCCATTAGCGGTTGAAACTACAGGTTGTTGGTGTTCGGAGGCTCTGTCCTTCTTTGGAGAGGTGGGACGCCGCTTGCGGGAGAGGGGTTTGGACCCCCGCTCTGGGTCGTTCTTGGTGCAGAGGCTGGCTATCGCCGTTCAACGTGGCAATGCTGCCAGTGTGATGGGCACCTTTGCACCAGGGGCTACACGGGGTGGGCTTTTTGATTAGAAAGTATAAATGTGTGTTGTTAGTTTGTAAGTTAAAGTATTATTTAGGTATATTTTGTCATTTGAAAATTGTAAAATTGATTATTATGTGGATTAAATAAAAATTCTCATTGTTATCCTATATATCTACATAATAAATTCATTAAAGGATTTTTTTTACATTTAAAAGTATCCGTCGAACGTAAATTGCACGAGGTCCAATACCAAGTTAATTTAAAAGAACCTATGTGCGCTTGGTACTCTTTTGTACTTACAACGTTTTGGAGTCATATCATAAAATACTGGAAAAGCAATAAACTTCAACTAGAACACGATGTTGGAATCCAATTTTGAAATAGAATTTCCATTTGAATTCGAACGGTTTAGGATTTAAACAGAGTCGCTTAGAAATTTCCAAAGAGCGCCAAGAGTGTCGTATGACGAAGCGCGTCGTAATGTCTCTTTAACATTAGCTGGTTTTTTTTCAAGCTGCTAATGCCAGCTGTCGATAAATGGTCGACCCTTCTATATAGCCTCTAATTGCGGAATGTATTGCGACGTTCTTATTGCACAGAATTAAAGTGAGCATTTTATATAGGTGCAACTCATTTTGCCTTTGGCTGTACAAGTAATGTGATATTTTGCCGTTTTAATGGTACATAATATCATGGAACCCATCGTCCGCGTGTCCGACTTGCACATTACCGATTTTCATTCCCGATTTAGGCACGACTCAGGTTTCCACTCCAATAAGGCCCTGTACAACGTTAGTTCTAAACAAAGGCTTTTGACAAAAAGTGCAAAAACGTGCAAACAATAGCAGCTTTGTAAAGCTCCGAGGCGTGGCTGGATAACGGTATCCTGTGAACTGTTGTGACTCTCAGACTAAAGTATACACCATTTTTAAACAAAAATAGGTATTGTGGAAGAATCATACTTATACTACACGGAAAAGTCTCAGCAGGATGCTCAGCCAAGTTGCCAATCGCTAACGCTTAGTAGCGTATCGTAGTTTTCCCTCTCTCTCTCACTCTTTCATATTAGTGCGACAAAGACAGTTAGCTGCCCTTCGTTTACGATTGACGATTAAGTCTTAGCGATTGGCAACTTCGCTAAGCACCCTGGTGGCTTACTATGGTCACGCGTTTACCGTTACGTGCTATTCGTCACTTTCGCAATAACATACTTGTTAGAACCTGACGGGAACAACGACAAACGATTAAACATCATAGCATCATAATCCTACAGGTGACATTTAATAATAGAAGAGTAGGCTTAGCCAAGACGCCATTCTGAAAGATTTTAATGTTGGATTCCTGACCATATTTAGAGTCTTTAATGTTTTATAAAATTTCCTGGATTCGGCTTGGTTTCAGAGATAGTCAACCTTTTTTCAAAATAAGTTTTTCGACGTAACTCGTCATTTAACTTCTTTTGGATTACAAATGCTACCACAATGTGTTCTAATATTACCACACCTTTTGCCTGAAAATCAAAAAATACGAATAGACTTGACGAAATAACCTCTACCTAAATAAAACAGTTGAAATAAATAATTTAAACAAATTTTTGTTATGATAAAAAGTACTGGAAATGTTAAAAAGTATTCAAATCGGCCTAAAAAAAAGAAAAAAAAATTTTTTTTTGGTGGAATTGACATTAGGTCTCATAATATTTTTTGTTTATTTTGATGTCTAGAATGCATAGAAAAAATCTTTCGCAATGCTCGCGTAACACCGTGTATACGATAAGCGATGAGTAATGAATGTTTGAGAATGACAGATTCGAACGAAAAGCCTTGTGACCATTTTCATATATTATTATGGTTAATATTTATTGCTTATCGTATACGATTGCAGAATATCGTCTTCGTTAGGCCTCTGGGCGGTGTTCAATTTTGACATTTTGACCACATATTAAATAAATAAAGGCCTCTGGCGTCCATTAGTGTCTGAAAACCCGCCCTTTCAATGAAAAAACTATAACCTAACTATGGGTCAATTGCAAAAAAATTAAAATGTACAAACAGCAACACCGTTAACTGTATATCGGTGGACCTAATTACAAATACCATAAGATCTACAGATGTCTAGCTAGCAGTGTGGGTACGTCGTTAACGAAAACAAAAACCACAATCGTTTCCATAGTGTTACGAAAGTTAGGTATAGGTTATATAAACTATAATTATGGGTCTCTTCGTAACACAAAAACGTGGCATTACATTTTGTCTTCATTAAAGCCCCACCTGCGTTCCAAGACCGAATTCGTGCTGTTGCACGAAGGCGAAAAAACAACGATTGGGCATGAAGGCCGCCAAGCTCAAATGGGAATGGGCAGGGCACGTCTGCCGAATACATCCGACGCACAGATCCGGCGTCATATATACCATAGATCAAGCAAACGTATCTACTTAGCGTGTCAAATGAACTCGGTAAAATCTACTGAGTTGTCCGTCTTTAATCGCAGCTTGCAGCTTTCGGGCGTCAAATTTTGTAAGTTGAAGTGAACAAAAACATTAACAATGCCTCCTTAAGTAATATTAATAGCAACAACACAAAAAAATATGAATACTCAAGGGCCTGTATTTAAAATCATAGGCAAGTAACAACTTCAGTACAAAATCTGACACGCTCAGCCGCCATACAAATGAATGTACTGTACTTGTTTCTTCTATCCAAATCTAATTCTGTGATCCGACGCATTAGGATAAGGGTCGATTTAAAAAAAAAAACATAGTTAAAGGGCTTTAATGAAGACAATTTTTAACGTCATCGTCATAAGTTTTGTGTTACGAAGTAAAATTTTGTGTAACAACGTTTGACAGTGAAAAGGCGACAAATTCAATCTTCATAGTATTAAGTTATTGAGAACTGTACACATGGTGAGTCAAGGGCAAAAACACGTATACACTTTTGCACCTTATTTTAACGGCAATAGATTTTAAGATAAAAAAAGTGTATACATATTTATGCCCCTGACTGTACACCTACATATGTATTTTTGAATGCGTGACCTCTTCACTCGTGTAACTCCCTTGGTACCTTACGGCCACGGACATTTTTTATCATGCCTTTGGCTGGATAAACTTTTTACAGACAACGTGTAAAAACTGGCTGTACCGGAGGAATGTAGACCGAGATAAAAAAGAAATGAACGAACTACGCTAAAATAACAACAACAGACAGTTTTAAAAGGACTTTTGTTACTTAGTAGGGTTGACGACTTACGACATTTTCTTGAGGATGTTACAGCAGAATATTACACAATTCTACTGCTGTAACGTACATTTCGGTATAAGCTATACTACCTATTTATTTAAGATGCTTTTGTTTTTTTTGTCGTCATGTATTTCTTGTACCCTTTTTTTATCATACTTTTTCTTTTTTTGTGTAATTGCAGTATTCAAATAAATGTTTTATTTAACTATCTATCTACAATTCCAAAAACGTATTTTTTATACTACGGTGGAGTTAAATATAATAACTGTCCGATGATAAACAGTTAAGGCTAATGTTTTTGCATAGTGTAACAGTAGTCAGCAGTACATTACAAGCCTTAATTGAGTTTACCGTGGGACTAGGTCGATTTGTGTAAGATGTCCCAAGATATTTATTTATTTATTCTTTATTTATTATTACGTCAGCATAACTGCCTCGAATCGAAAGAATATTTCAATAATTTTGTACTAGGTAAACATGATGTGATTTTTAAAATCTAGTAAATACTCCCATTGTTTCGGAATCACGTTGTCTCTGAATGTAGGCCTACAAAAATATTGTAAAGAATAAGAAATTCTCACACTAGAATGAAAACCTTGCATATCGTAGCACCCGTAGCAGGTCTACGCCAGAGGCTACGCCCCATGGTTTGTGCTACGCCGCTACGGGTATTTCGAATTTTACGTCAAGCTCCAAGGGAGAGGTGACAAAAGACTGAATTCTTGGTTGTTGAGACCAAGTTTTTAGGGTTTTCAACGAGCCTTATTTTGGGATTATTTTTATTACTGTAAGCATAATGGAAATAATCACTTCTATGAATTTTACTGTTTTTATACGCCAGTTGGAAAAATATCGTTACAATAGGCATGATCACTGGCAAGTCAAATCGGCATCTTTTTTCGAACTGTGAAAACGATCACCACTATGGAATTTTATATGAAATACTCAAAAGTGACTTCACGTTCGTGTACTGCCGAATGACCTACTCTTTTAAATTTTTTTCAATTTATTAAATAGAAGTTCTGTAGAAAAATTACTGCAATCTACATCTTAGTAATAATTTCTTCGTGTATTATGTCGTACATAATGTTAAATAATTTATTTTAATTAGTCATTATCCCTATTTTGTAATGAAATTTCCAACTTTGTAACTGTAATTATAGTGACGCACTTACTAGAATGTAAAGTATTAATTAGAAAACAATTATATGTATAGTGGTAACGTGGTACTAAGTCTTTTAAGTAAGTTTTTTTAATACCACGTCGGTGGCAAACAAGGATACGGGTCGCCTGATGGGAAGCGGCCACCGTAGCTTATAGACGCCTGCAACCCTAGGGATCACTTGCGCGTCGCCGACTTATTAAGAACTTGTACACTCCTTTTTATATGTATTTGAGAATGTTAAGTCTACACAATGTACAAGTGCGAAAAGTGCGAAGGTGGGGAGAGGTATTACTATTTTATTATTTATGATTTAATCGAACCGAAAGCAAAAATAAAAAGCCTTCTAAAGGTTCCAAGTGCCCTAAATGCTTAAGATGATGGTTTGGGACATTTTTAGGATTTATTTGTGTAAAATTTGACTGGCCTAATTGTCACATCACATATTTTTTGTCGTACGTGTGGTATGACGATACATTGTTTAAATTATTGAATTTTTGCGACAGCCCTAGCTGTTATCAACTGCCTTACAATGAGCCATTATGTGCCCACGGTTAAAAATATCTCCGGGAAATCGCATAATTAAGTATGAAGCCGTGCTCAAAGCGGGATATAAAGCAGGACTAAACCGGCGTAACCCATACGAGGTTTATAGTGACTTAGGCCCTTTTATAATTGGATGAGGCATTGTCGCAGCTCCTTAGGAGTTTCTTAGTTTATTTCGATTTTATTTCTTGGAGAAATTAAGTAAAATAATAATTAACACTCGTTGCATAGGCCGTGTTCTGACGGCAGTAAGAATACATTTGTCACTACCCCAACTCTTCCCGCGGGTCTCGTAAAAGCCGACTAAGGGATTAAAATGTCACTGACCATCCTTTGATACAAGATTGATGATGGGCAGCAGCGTCATCATAGTGGACACATTACTGCGATCGCCAATCCGTTTGCCCAGCGTGGCGATTATGGGCATTTACCTCCTAATGCGTCTATACGCATAGTATAGTTAATAGGAGAGGCCTACGTCCAGCAGTGGACTGAGATAGGTTGATGAAGTGAAGTTGCATAATTGCGTATACCTGCGTTTGCAACAATGTTCACTTGTCACTAATGTAAATGTATGTAACAAATATAATGCATGTAGAAAAATCTTGGAATCATAATTCGACCTACTTTCCGGTCTTCGATTAGGATGATATTTTGCACACGCTCTAAGTTCTGATATCAAAATATATGTAGCTAAGAAACGTCATTACAAAATGGCGGCTCTCCCAAGATGGCGGATTGACTATGGCTGCATTGGCTGTTTGAAATCCACCCCATGATGTCAAGTGAAAGGGTTTACTGTCAGGAAATACGAAAATTCTAATGGTTACAAAAATAATGGACGATAAATACAAATACGACAGACTAAATAGCGGGGGTATACGTAGTTATTTCCTTTCATAACAAAACACGGTCGTCCACTGGTTTCTACAAAAGATTCGAAGACATTCAATGCCTTAAGGAACCAGGACTAAATGTAATGGAAAAATAACGTGGGCTGACAAAATAGATTAAGGCGCCAGGAAAAACATGTACATCATTTATTTATAGAACGTTTAATTTGTTCCGATAACAATGTTTTTGCAAGGTTTACTTTATATACTTACCTGCCGTCTCGATACTCGTACTTCTCTCAAACCATTTTAATTCATTATTGTGTTTATTACAATGCCATCATAATTTTCGTCCGTCAATCTTTGTGACTGAAAATGTGAATTATGAATCATACGACTGAATGTTTGGGTTTTCCTATTGATGATGATGGACCCGTAATTTTTATGTTAAAACATTTTGTCGAACTGACATTGTTTTGCCGCTAATAATTGTTTGTCCCTTTCGGTCTTAACAATATGTCCATAAGAGCAAAAGGGACAAACAATTATTAGCGGCTTGTTAAGTTACCAAACGTTTATGAATAAGGGGGTACATCTGTAGCCGTACCTTGAGTTTGCATGTATGGTTTGCGTTACGATTAACTCGAAACATAAAGCAGTCTATCACGCTCGCTCGTATTGAAGCCACCGTGATTATAACTTCTTTAAGTATTTAGTAAAAAGTAACATTAAACGTTACTGGCTAACTCATGGTACGGTACAGCTACTGTAGTAGTAGCAGGCCTTATCATCTATTACAGATTTTTTAAGCAGCATTCTGGAAGGGACACCTACGTTCATGGCTATAATTATAGTCCTATACGTGAGAGGATCTCTCGACCACATACCGGATGTATGCCCCCCCCCCCCCCCAACGGGACGGGAGTTAGAAGCCAGCTATGCTATTCTCTTATTCACGCATTCGACGCTGCGTTCGTCAACGAGCTCGACGTCGAGACAGCGTTGTCTAAAATCCTAGCTGTTTTATTTGACATTAGGAATCGAGGCTGTGAGCGAGGTTGTAGGCGAGTTCGTCGCTCGATAGAGAGAATACGAAGTTCGTACATTAAACGTCAAACTCTCGATGCAGTGTAGTTCCAGCTCACGCCACATTCGTCGCCGAGCACTAGTGTCGTTTAAAGTACATTAGTGAATACCATTTTTAGGCTCGACGCTGCCGCAGCGCTGACACAGCGATGACAGCAAGGCGGTTTCCTTAGTGAATAACACTGCTGCTCGTAGCGCCTCGCACGTTTTCCTTTTAAATAGGAAAACCAGGCATCGGCGTACTTAGATTAATGGTAGGTACCTTTCAAGTACCTACATTTTTTTATATTGACCAGCCGTATATCGTATGTACTCGTAAAACCGTGATGACAAATCACTATTTGATTATCATAATCAATCCGAATAACCAGAATCTAGTCACTTCAGACTCGATTAGTACCTATTTCGGCCCAAGCTCTAGTGCTCTCCATTCGATCTCATCGGATTACGTCGATTAATTCCAGCTTAGCGCCAACACAAGATAAACCAAGTTAAATTGCTTTTCTGATGAAACCATATTTTTGTAGGTTTCAGCCATCGTGTAAGTGCACACATCGTGTTTGCACTGTTTATATACATATCACATATGATGTAGTCGAGAAACTATCGTGTAATCTCCCGAACGCCATCCAGCCCAGTCTTATTCAACGATTGATCTCCTTTTCGCAGTTATCCATCGCTGAACGATAAAAAACATACCTTCTTATACAGGCTGAACGATATGAAGTGTTACCAATTTCAAAGGACTGCTATTTTTTAGTTGCATAATTTATTACTATAAGTAAGAAGGAATAAGATGAAAGATATTACATTTTGTGATTTTTACTCTTATCTGTTGCTTTGACTATGGACTTCAAATGGTAAAAAAATATTAATTTTTGCTTGCAGCACGTTTGTGACCACTTTGTAGTCGTATGTGCCAGTGAAAGACGATCACTTTCTTCATTGCATTTATACTAGCATGTTTAATTGCTCTCACCTTTCTCTTCAAAATAGACCAGATAAAGTCCGAAACTCACTGCACCGGAGAAATGATACGTGAAATTCGGTTTTCAGCCATTTTTGGTTCTTACGAGCTTTATAAGCCGAAGCTCAGTTTCGCTCTTATGTTTGCGGTCTACAACCCAAATGTTTGCGTGACTAAGACTTCAATGCGGTGTCCAAAACATATTTCCGATAATAAGCCTATTATTATTACACCAGACTTATTAACTCTACTTGGTAACATTTCATATCGTTCACCCTGTAGAAAAAATATTATGTATCGGGCATTTAAGCAACTTTCTGACATTACAAACTTCGCCTGTGATACTTCTGAAGTACAAATCGGTCCTTAGGAATGCCTGTAGAAGGCATTTCCGAGGGTCGAAATAGGCCCCACAACTCGTCGAGTGCGTCCGATGGTCGGAAAAATGTCTTAAGTAGCTTATTGGCAAGAAGCTTTTACGCTCTCAACTCTTGCTTAAGGCGACGTAATGGGTGGATTTTAAATACCGGTGACAATGTAATGCGAAATTTTAGATGTACAAGTAAATTCACCATTACCTGTATACGAGGTGAACAATCTATAGGTATCATTCGTCAGTAGATATTACAAAAATGTTCGTAAGTAACAAATGGATAAATATTTGACCGACATAATTATTATCTGTGAATATTAAGAATAAGGCAAACAATTACAATGCAAACGGTTTTAAGTTTTATTTTAGACTGAATTTCAATAAACATTTTTTATGAAATAAAACTATGAAAACGGATAAACTCGCGTATATTAACTAATTTTAACTTCATTCCGACGTTTCGAACACTTTACAGGGTTCGTGGTCTGCGGATGACTGACAATGGAGGAAATTTGATAGATCTACCTCCATCAGAAATACAAGAGATGGTAATCGCCTCGTTGTGGACAAACAACAAAAAACAGCTAAGTTAAAAAAAAATTGTACTGTTATGTGTGTAAAAATATACAATAAACTACCACAAGAGATTAAGACTGCAGATTCCAACAAATTTTGTAAAATGTTACGTAAATGGTTGTTAGAACACACATTTTATTCCACTAACGAGTTTTTTAGGCATTAGATTAGAATTAGAGAATAAGTAATTATGATATTGAAATTAGGTATTATTGACATAAATTTATTGTTCTGTACATAGTGTAAATATCTATGAATCTTGTATATTAATAATTAAGAAAAATACTGTAAATATTTTGCATGCTACCTGTTATAGCAGATTAAGGAGTGCATCCGAAAATTGTAATACCACCTTATATAACCCTTTTTCTCGCAAAATAAATGATTTGATTGATTGATTGATTGATTGATCAAAATAAGAAAGATAAGTACAAAACTACCCACCAAAGAAAAATTACTAAACCACAGACAATAAATTTTAAGGGTGGATGCACATACTAAATTTGCAAATTAAGCTAGTTATACATTACAAAATTATTAAATTAGTTAATATACGCGAGTTTATCCGTTTTCATAGTTTTATTTCATGAGTAATCCTCGCGGTAACCGAAGAAAATATTATAAACATTTTTTATTAAATAAAACTATGAAAATGGATAAACTCGCGTATATTAAATCTCATGCCCTCAAATTAAAAAAGTAACAGCTACAAAATATCTTGGTATTATGATAGACCAACGCCTTTCTTGGTACACACACATTGAATATGTAAACAATAGAATCCGTAAACTCACCTGGTTATTCAAAAACTTGCGACATATAGCTTCAAAAAGGCTATTAACCCAACTTTACACCTCCCTAGCTCAATCAGTCATGTGCTACGGCATACCTGCTTGGGGTCGGGCAGCCAAAACCAAATTCATTGAAGTTGAAAGAGGCCAAAGAAGCCTGATTAAAGTTATGCTTTTTAAACCGTATTTATAACCTACAATCGAACTTTATAAGACCTCAGAATTACTCTCTATGAGAAAACTCTTTATTTTGCAAACTATTCTTAAAGTGCCCAAGTCCTTACAATATAATGAACCCACATTAAAGAGCAGGCGAAATTATAACGTTGCCCCTGTTACCCGCAGCAAATCAAGATTTGCTACGTACCAGTTTTGCAAATTATCTCCAAATATCTACAATAAAATAAACAAAAAAACCAATATTTTTGGTATTTTATATTACAGTTGTAAGAAAAATGTTACAAATTTTCTACAAAACTTACATTATAAAGACGTTGAAGCACTATTATATGACATTACGTAAATTCTACACACATATATGAACACACACACACACACACACACACACACACACACACACATGCGCACGCGGGCGCGCGCACGTTTAGAAGTTTCATTGTTATTTTCAAGTTTGTTAGTATACTCAGTATACTTACTATACCTATACGGAAGAGCACGATCTCCTGACACAGGTAATCATTTTACTTACTAGGAGATCGTAACAATGTATAGTATATTGTATTTGTTTGAACGCAATAAACGTTTTTTCATTTTTTTTCATTTTCATTAAATAAATTTAACTTAATCGCAACATTTCGAATACTTCACAGGGTTCGTGGTCTGCGGGCGACTGAAAATGGAGAAAGTTTAATAGATCTACCACCATCAAAATAAGAAAGATAATACAAAACTACCCACAAAGAAAATTATACTACACCACAGACAATAAATTTTAAGGGCGCATGTACATTCTAAATATGCAAATTAAGCTAGTTTTTTAATTTTCATTTGGAATATCGTCGCTATACTTTCGCTCAACCTCGGTTCTACAGCAATAAATTCATAGAAATGTCACGTGTTTCACTCCGAATACCGGTGTATTTTCTATCAAGTGAGTGTTGCAAATGAAGTCAATCCTGACACCTGTCATTTCAAAACATTTACAATTTAAGTCAATGACATTGTTGACAGATAATGTATTGAAATGACAGCTGTGGAGTCAGTCCTGACTGACTCCATAGCGGCGGTGCACTGTAAATAAGAGCGCCTTTATACTAATCATCATCAGCCTATGATAGCCCACTGCTAGACGTAGGCCTCTCCTATTAACTATGCGTATATACGCATTAGGAGGCCCATAATCGCCATGCTGGGCAAGCGATTAAGGATTGGCGATCGCAGTAATGTGTCCACTATGATGACGCTGCTGCCCATCATCAATTTGTCAAATAATGGTCAGTGACACTCCAATCCCTTAGTCAACTCTTACGACACCCGCAGAAGGAGTTGTGGTGGTTACAAATGTATTTTTACTGCCGTTACCACACGGCTGTTATACTAACTCAATATATTTATGTACACCGTCGCCTTAAGTTAACCAAAGAGTTGTTTACTCCCATTCCAGACAATTCAACACATCGCAGAACTTCTTGCACTTCAATTACTTCAAGCAGGGATTTGTTACTAATACAATATCGCCGTTATACTTACGCAACCTCGTATCTCCAATTATTATAGCAGTAGTATGCTTAGCATAATTGGTATGTCAGTATTGTCGCGGCGAGAAAGATTTTCCATCTTTTACTATAATATGAATAAAAGAGGAATGGATATTCTATCTCGCGGCGACATACTGTCGCACTAATTCAGTGCTAAGCCTACAGTTCTCAAAGTCGTCGTTTAGGATTTTCAACGCAACAATGTATACCATTTTTCGGTTGAGAGCAAAAAAAAGGTAAATAAATATGGCTGACTTTCCATAGCATTCGACGTTTTGAACACGTATCGTGAAGCACGTTCGCAGATATATTTTTACGTTAATACTAATAAATGTCAACAATTTTAACAAAAAGTGTATGTGAGCTTCAGATAAGGTTTTAAGTTAGTGATAATACCAATATTGTGTTCTGAAAGTGCGTGATTATGAAATAATGTAAGTTTGCATTGAAAAATGGTATAGGTACGAATACGAACATTGGTTACATAATATTGATATGGCAGGGCCTTTATGCCATGCATGCTTTTGAAATTAGCTGTCAACGAGCGTTTAACTTGAGTATGTTGCTCTACATTGCGCGCCAAATTTCTAATACGCCAAACAAATTACCCGTACGAAATAATTCCGTACGGGTAATTTGTTGCTCTAATTTTAAGTAAAAATTATATATATGTACATATTGTGAAAACACAAATCAAATTATTTATTAACTAAATATTTTGATTTGTACTTTTAATTTTTCTCCAGTAGTCACACTACTTAATACTATATAAATTATAAATATTAGATGTCATATACCAAAGAAAAACGACCAAGATCACCTATGTCCGAGGTGGGGATCGAACCCACGTACTCATCCACGTACTCGGCTGATGCCTGTACCCCTCGAGGGGTACAGGCATCAGCCGCGAAAGCTGAGTACGTGGGTTCGATCCCCACCTCGGACATAGGTGATCTTGGTCGTTTTTCTTTGGTATATGACATCTAATAGTTATTATCTAAATGTACTTATTATCTAGACTGACCCCCGTTAAAAGCTTTCGCCCTTATTAGACTGACACCCTATACCTGGGGCCTGTTTATCAAAAGCTTGTAACTTGTAATACAAGTGGAAGTCTCTTTTTATCGGCATTAATTAGATAAAAACTTCCGCTTGTATTATAAGTTACAAACTTTTGACAAATAGACCTCTGGGGCCGTTTCTCGAACGCTTGTAACTTGTAATACAAGTAGAAGTCTCTTTTTAACACTGTTATAAATTAGAAAAGGACTTCCGCCGCTTGTATTGCAAGTTACAAGCTTTCGAGAAATAGGCCCCTGTACATACCTATACTGATTATATTGACGGTGCTACCAACCAACACTAATGTAAAGTAAATTGACAAAAGGTGCAAGAAAATTGCTCGAACCATTCTAAAACAAATATTTGTTGAAGTGTGCTCTATCCGGCACAATAGGTAATTGCCTTGCGATTTCTGCCCACTGATTTCCCACGAGGCAAGAATCCGCAACAAGAACAGAGTCACAGAAAGCATTCAAACAATCAGGTCCAAAAAGTGATACCTACTACTCGTATACAGTAAAAATACTGGCTAAGGTACAAATCGGACTCACCCACGAAGGGTTCTATACCATTGTCGATTTATCATCTAAACGAGCAAAAAAATCGCTTTTCCGGGATCCCCCTTAAATACCTACTTTATTTCGCTTCTCTCTTTCGCTTTCGCTCTAGTATTTGTTGTTATAGCAGCAACAAAAATATAGCATCTGAGAAAATGTCAATGTGTAACTATTACGGTCCACGAAATGAATAATGGAATATAAAATAAATAACGTAAATATTTATGGTAAGTCTATGTAACATTTTTGGAAATTATACCTACTATAATAATCCACAACGAGTGAATGTATTAATTAATTCCTGTTACGAGGCATCGCCTGTGTAGTGTGTATGGGATTAAATACGTATTTTAGGGTATTTTTGAGGGTTTAACGCTCGGTAGTTGCAAGGTACAGAGTTTAATTTTGTTCTTGAGATTTGTATAATAATCTTGAATATTTGTGTAATTTAATGACTCTATTGATTCTGAAAATATGTTTTTCAGGGATTCTTTTTCCACAGAGTTAAATTCTTTTAATTTACCTTTAAATGCTTTTCTACATTTTTTATTTGTATTTGTTGTATAGAAACTAGCTCTTAGCATTCTGTGGTCGGTTTGATGTGTAGTGTTTATGACCTCTATATTTTGAATATTTTTTATATTATTATGTCTAGTTATAATAAAGTCGATCTCGTTGCGTGTCTTTTCGTCCGGTGACTTCCATGTCCACCTAAGCTTTTGATTTTTTTGAAAGTGAGAATTCATTATGTAGAGCTCGTTCTCCATGCAGAAGTCAATCAAAGTGGCACCTCGCCTATTTCTTTCTCCGTAGCCCCATTTTCCCATGACTGTTCCGTCTTCTGAAGTAGGATGACCGATCTTCGCATTGAAATCTCCTATTATAAAAACTATAGAGGTTGCCTGTTCGAGTGCGAGTCGTAAGTCGTTGTAGAATGTTTCTATGTTTTCTTCTGTAGCTTTTTCTGTGGGTGCGTATGCCTGGATGATAGTGAGCATAGTATTGTTTATTGAAAGGTCCAATTGAGCCACCCGGTCGGAAATAGGTTTAAAGTCGATAATATTAGGGTTTATTTCCTTCTTTATCATAAACCCTACACCATTTTTACCACTTTTCTGCCCAGTATACAAAAATAGGTAGTCATTATACTCTTGTATGTTAGTTCCTTCTTTTTTCACCTCTGACAGCCCTAGTATATGCCACTTAATGTTTTTCAGGGCATGTTCGAGTTCATCTTGACGACCTATTCCCACTAATGACCTTACATTTAAAGTTCCAATGAATAGTTTTTCTGTGTTTTTTCTGTTTAGATTTGGAGTGAAGGGTAGTGGTCTGACGCTCCCGCGGGGACCAGCCGTACTGGGAGGTTGTTTTCTCGTGTATTGGTTTATCCAGTGTTCATTTTCATATCTGTGGCCGCAGTTTGTGTGTTCTTTCTGTGTGTTAAGAGTCGAGGAGGCCGACTTATCTCATGAATGTCCCGGTTTTTTAACATACGATAGCATTGTATTCTGGTTTATTTTATGTTTTTTGTTTAATTGGGTCCCTTGTTTAGGTATGTGTTGATATTGATTGTCTTCGCTTGGCTGGCAGGTGCGTTGTGGTGGTGTTAGAGATAACTGCCGTTTGTTTGTATTGATGTCGGCTGGTTTTGGCTTTATAATAAGTTTGTCGTACCTCAGATAAGCTTGGTTTCCCTTGTCTAGCTCTGCCTTTTGTTGTTCTTTTAATTCTTCTCTGATTTTGTACACTTTAAGCGCGAATTCTTCTTTAATATATACGTTTGATCCCTCCAAGTTTCGTTTCTTTTTTAAAATGTTCACTTTTTTCCCCAAAGTTGTAAAGGCTACGGAGATCGGTCGTGGGCGGTCTCCTTTTCTGCCTACTCTTCTTATTGCCTGTAATTCATAATCCATTATATCTTCTTTTATAATATTTTTTACAATGTTAACAACTTTATCTTGTAGGTCGGAGTATGACTTTTCTTCATTTTCATCGACACCAAAGAACATTAAATTTCTTTGGATGTTAGTTCTCTCTAAATCAGACAATCTTTTTTCTTGAACCTCCACTTTCTGCTTCAGTTCTCTTACCTCCTCATTTATCGTTTCGAATTTACTATCTATGTGGTTTCTAATTTTTGTGGTGATACTATCTTCCAGTCGTGTAATTTTTTCATTCATTTCGGTTTTCATCTCTTCAATTAAGCGTCGCAGTTCCTTCATTGCGTATTTAATAAGCAGCTCATCAATAAAGGCTCCGCAACAATGAAAGGGCATAGCCGGGTTAATAATTTAGGGCTCCCGATATACGTACTATTCGCCGAACCGTAGCTCCGTGTTCTTAACCCCGGCGGTACTAAGATCACGAATTTCACAGTCACGCCGAGATACGTACCCGAATCTTTGTTTGTATACGTATCTACGAATCTTGGCTTCGTTCTGGCAACGACTGCTCGTGGCATGGATCCGGCCGGACCAATTACTATGCAAATAAATAAGGCCTATTATTGAATAACAGCTTGTTTTTAAAGTACGTATTGAGTATTATACTCTGAATCGGGACGGACGGTATTTTATTGATTAGACTTGCATTTTTCGTATCGATCTAAGTTATAGAATAACGTGGTAGGTACTGTGTCCTATATAACAAGCGACGGTGTTATTTATGGATTAGAATTTATATTGTGATTTTGAATCATCAGATAGAATTATTAAAAAATAATGTTAAAAATATTTGGCCAAATTGCTATACATAAAAGATAATACAGTCGTTCATTTAAGTTTATTACCTGACGGGGCGGCCCTTTTGTAGATAAGACCTATACTAAGAATTTGCACGCGCAAAGTAGCTAACAATAGTTTGTCTGCGATGTAATTGACCACACGTGGTAATTTTACTGATAAATATGTTAACTTGGGCTTTTCCTGGTACACCTTTTGTTTGTGAAGTTGAATGAAATAGCCGCATGTTTGTTTTGATATAAATAAGCGGGGATGTTTTAGTAAATTTGAAAAGGGCAATGTCGAGTTTTGGTTTTATACGTGTTTAGTCACTAATAAGATTGCAGGCCGGGTAGACTTAGCGAGAGTTTAGTCGAATTTAAATTAATTGTTTTTTTTTTATTATTTTGTTACGTTTTTGTATTGTTACTGTTGAGAGTGAGAAGATAGAGTTTTTAAAGTGTATTAATAATGAAGATCAGTTAGGTGTGGAGTTATGCTACCAGGGTCGGTGACACGGCTTTATGCACTTTGTGCAATGATCGTACGAACAATGAGTTTTTGTGTCGTGGTGGTACAACAGGATCGATAGGAAAGCATTTGAAAGCGGTGAACCTAAAATCTCCCGTAATCGTCACGTCACGACATCCAATGAGTTAGTATATTGTATTATTTAATTATATGTATTGCTTTTAATGTCCTTTTATATTTTGAAAGTTCCTTATTTTGTAGGAAATAACGCTGTTTTGTATATTTATGACGCATTTATTTTGTTCCTGAGTTATGGGTTTCCGAGTATAGATTAATCGTTGTATCGTTGTGTGTAATATTGATAATCGATTATCAATATTGATTTATGTATTTATTTATATCAACTTTATTGCACGAAAGAAAAACTTAAATTATGATATTTAGAACTAAGAAAAAATATTTACTCCGCACTGTGTTATGTATTTTTTTAACTTCCGTTCACATCTCATTATTAAATAAGGTAATTAATACATGACAATGTGTCAGTTTTTATTAATATTGAACTCAGAAAATATCTATATTTTATAGTTCTGCCCTCCTTACCTTAAAAAGTAAAATTATGAATACCTATGTAAAATTTAATCTCAGTACGTATACACGTTATCATACTGAAATTAAGTACAACTAAGTTATCGCACTTTACGTTAGAAAGGCAATTAGGTAACCACTAAATTAGATTCACAAATATCACGGATCATTCTCATCCGTTTTCCTTAGTCCTTAAAGACAACGCATCGAATCGTCACTCAACAACGCGAGCGGAACGGATCTGCGTGTAATTAAGATACGTATCCCCGTGTACACGTGTATACGTAACTTTATTGATACGTAGCCGTGTAACACGCAGGAAACGGGCCTTAAAACCGTGGCCGTGTAACACGGCAACGGGGATCCGGCTACGGTTACACGAAACACGGTCACGACCACGAGCCCTAGTTAATATGGCAAAACTGCCCTTAGCGAAAAAATTTATTTCCTTTTACTGGATTATTAACCTTTAAATATGTAGTGCTTTCACCGAAAATAAAGTCTCAAATCCTTCAGGTTAAGAAAAAAAACGCATAAAAAGAAAAAACATTTTTATTTTTTTTTGGCCAAAGTACTTATACGATTTCTTTGTAATTTGGATATGTTGTAAGCAACATTAAGATCTCTTTTTAGAAAAAATAAAATAATTATTTTTAGAAAAAAAAACAAAAAAAATTAGATAACAATTTTCTAAAAAAAAAAAAAAAAAATAGGTACGACATTGCGACAATTACCAAATTCGTATATTTTATGTAGAATTTAATAATCTTTAACATATTTTTTTTTTCAATTTCTAAAATCGGGATTAACGATGTGAAAAATTCGAATTTGTGACATCCCATACATTATTTCAAACAAGATTTAACTTCTGCGTATTACACTGTGAAGTTGTATTCCCAACAATTCCAATGCTTTTTGAATTTGGAACGCGACTTATTGTGCTGAGTGCGGGCCTTCATGAAATCCGTGGCTGTATGCGGCTAGGGCTAAGGCATTAAGAGGATTTAAAAAAACAAAAAGGCGGGAAGGGAGAATTATAAGAACTTTATTTTATAACTTATAACGAATGTTAACGAATATCGATTTCAAGATGTCTGTTCTTTCTTTAAATAAATATGAAGCTTTAAAAAAACTTTTTCCGAAAAAATACCACGTATAATCGTTGTATAGTTTTGCTTATATTCAATCAGATAGTGATGATGATTGTTAGCTAGTTATTTTATTGACATAGGTAATAATTTTATTTAAAGTTTATATTATTAAAAGTTATGAATTTAATATTTACAGTGTGTAATATTTAATTCAGGTTTTGTTGTAATAGATAATGAGGTAATATGTATGTTATGTATAGGTACACTACCTTCACAAAGGGTCAATAAGGTCGTGTATACATATTATCAACAATTTAAAAAATGAGTACTTACCCCGTAGCCGTATCTATAGCCACAAAAGCAACTAATAGTGCAAAATGACACATTCTAAATTCAATCCAAATATACTTAATTGTCAACTTGGTTTTGCACTACCTATACAGGGCGTCCCACGGCGATGCCACATGGAGGGAAAGTAACTTAAATATCATAGATAGCGTATTTTGCTGAAAGAAGACTTTATTTTATTTTGAAAATGAAATAATACTGCATTAAAAAAATCCAAAAAAAATTTTGCTTTTTCTAGGCATCGAACCTACTTTAAAACAAAAAAAAATTTTCGTAATTTTATTCTGTCATTCGAAAGAATAAATAAAAAATAACAATTTTCCTTAAGAAACATAGTATCTAAAACTAAAAGAATAACCAAAAAAGTTTGGTTCAAATTTGTAAAAAAATTGTAGGTGGTTCGATTTCCGGGTGAAGCAAGTAATTTTTTGAAAAACTTTGAATGCAACTTTACTAAGTCTTAAAAATAAAATGAAGTCTTCTTTCAGCAAAATACGCTATCTATGATATTTAAGGTACTTTCCCTCCATGTGGCATCGCCGTGGGACGCCCTGTATGTTGAGTAGAGAGAGTATGTCACAAATTCGAATTTTTCACATCGTTAATCCCGATTTTAGAAATTAAAAAAAATATATGTTAAAGATTATTAAATTCTACATAAAATATACGAATTTGGTAACTGTCGCAATCTCGTACCAATTTTTTTTTTTTTTAGAAAATTGTTATCTAATTTTTTTTTGTTTTTTTTTTCTAAAAATATTTTTTTTATTTTTTCTAAAAAGAGATCTTAATGTTGCTTACAACATATCCAAATTACAAAGAAATCGGATAAGTACTTTGGCCAAAAAAAAATAAAAATGTTATTTCTTTTTATGCGTTTTTTTTCTTAACCTGAAGGATTTGAGACTTTATTTTCGGTGAAAGCACTACATATTTAAAGGTTAATAATCCAGTAAAAAGGAAATAATTTTTTTCGCTAAGGGCAGTTTTGCCATATTAACCCGGCTATGCCCTTTGCACAGTGTTTAAAATTTAAAACTCCCGAAGCTGTTTATGCAGCTGTGAAGCGTCGCGGCGTAAAAGTCGTAAGCGCCGTGCAGATCGCGTCGCTTACGTCTTTGTGTCGAGCGGCACAAAATAGGTACGAATGCCGGTAGATCGTAAACTGTGATGCAAGTATTTTCACGTAATTTGGCTAGTAATTAGCGATATTAGTCAATAAACTTTTCACTTTTACTTTAACAAAATATTGATAGTTATTATTCACAAAAAGTCACTCTGATCAACTCACTTTTTCCTAGATTTCAGATTAAAATTGACGGAGTAAACTAACGACACTGTTGCGCGTGCGACCACAGACCCGCAATTTTTTAATGAAGTAAATATAACAAAATCCTTGTTGAATTTAAACTTTCGTGAGACATAATAACTATGCATTTAATTAAAACGGTTAGGGTGAAGACACACTTATCAGCATGCGTACGCATTTTGTCTAATAAAATTGGGTGTTTAGTACGAAACGTGTACCTAAGCATGCGTACGCGTGCGGAAAGCTGGACGCGGTCCCATACTAAACTGACATTTTCTATAGACAAAATGCGTACGCATGCTGATAAATGTGTATTCACCCTTAAACTCACGTGTCGTGAGGCGTGAACGCGGGCTCAGTGCTTGATAATGGGAACATAGGCTCTCCTAAACATGTCGCGTGTAGTGACTAAATACACGTGAGTTTAACCGAATAATATGTACCTATAGAAATACTGGTGATTATTTTAATGTTTTTTTTTTAAGGTTAAATATCATATTCTTATTAGGGAAAAGTTTAGCGGCCATTAGATAAGGTAACCTATTGAACTTTCGAAAATCCTTTGTCCGATTTTCACTTGTCCGAAAACGGATGCTCGAATTTTTATAATCCATATACATTTTTATCATATTTCTTGAAATTTCTCTAATTTCCTATCTCACTTCAACATTTTTCCGAAATTCGATAACTAAGGCGGGAGCTTGCTCTGAGTCTTCGAGGTTATTTTTTTTTAGCAACCCAGAAAGTACTCGGGTCAGGAACACAGTAAGTAAAGTGCAGAATGAAGGGTAGAACGCGACTTCTACAATATCTGCCACTAATACTTGACGCTACTTGTTTATTCGAAACAATCAATTCGATTGTTTGATATGGGGTAAAATAATACTTCGGTCAAAATATTTTACGCTATAAAAAGTAGTTGGCAAATGATACTTCGGAAGTGTTGATTCGAATCATAAGCGAAATAAAATTGCTGCTAACTGAGAAAGGGGGTAAATAATAAGAAGGGAAACGTACTTTCGGGGTAATAAAATTTGGGCCAATTAATAAAATGGGAAACGTTTTCGGGATACTAATATTCGACATTACAATTTTCGACTTTATGATAGGTAACCATTAGATAAGCCAATCGTCAACACACATAATCACCAAATTAAAAAACCGATATCTCCAAGATCCCATCATCACACCCCGACATGGTGCCAACAACGGGACCATCTCAGGGTTATTTATAGACGTCCGTTTAAAAAAAACTCGTAGAAGAAAGATTCTCCAAGATATCGAGTAGGTACGTAACACATTAAAAAACCTTGTCGAAAGTCGGTAAAAAATATATTTAAATGGCAAATGGAACTATTATTCTACTCATTCTAATCAAATGGAAAGCTGTTAATCGACGCTTTAGCGACCCGACTTAGCATGTGTACAATACTGATACTAAAAACTTCCTCTTGAATCTATCTAGGTATTAAACAAAACCGCATAAAAAATTGTGCCGTAGTTTTAAAGATTTAAGCATACATAGGAATATAGGGACAGAATAAGCCACTTTGGTTTAAGAATAATACAGACTACAAACGAAATCCTTAAAAGAAACAGTAATACTCGTAGTAATTTTAAATTATCAACTTAACCCCTCGTAGTTTGACACGAATCCGTGCGTGGGAATTTCAATCAATTGTTTTAAATATTAAGGTAAATTTTTCAATGCCTAACGTAACTTGTCAGGATGCATAGGGGTTAAATATAATTAATCCTAAAGAAACCCTTAAAAGAAGCTGTCGATCTAAGCCACCCCAATTGGTTCCCAAAGCAAAAGTGCCCATCACGCTTGCAGCGTTTCCTCGCTAAATCGCGATGGATAGTTTATACTAGCGATTTTGATATGTTACCTACTTACACCGCCGTGACCGATGTTACTATTAGAGAAAATAAACTGCTCGAATTATATAAAAGCGTGTTTATTCCGTGGCTTAGACGAGTGAAGTGTTAGGAACAGTCAAAGCATTCGAAATCCGTTGCTACACAAACAACCAGTCATACAAATAAGTCTATGATATAGAGCATGTAATTTACATAGGTTCCAACAGTTACTTCCGATATTTATTTATTCACGCGTTTAGAAATTTATGGACGAAAACGCCGAGTACAAAACTGACGGATTTCCGGATGCGGCGGCGTATTGGTACGCGGCGCGTTTCCGTTTCCTGACGCCCAACTTTGCTCGTGGTCGGAAACTCCTGACTTGAGTCGAATTCTGTTGCAACATTCCCTTGATACTTATTACGGTTAATGAAATTCTCATGCTATGTGTATGTACACACCATGCATAACAGGCCATAAGCGTAAATATATTAAGATCCTGCAGACCTAGTCAAGATGCCTTTCTGCAAGCGTACCTATACGATGAGCCCGGATAGCTGGGTCAAAATTATTTTTGTTGTCTTGTTTGATACCACTCTGTCACGCTTTTAGTTGCTGTTTCGACTCAGTATATTTAAAAAATCCGGTGCACTTGGATTTCTTTTTCATGCTACTTTTTTAATCCATACATCATAAAATTGAAAACAAAACATCATCTCGTACAAAAATCACCATTTTTTAGGGACAAAAAATATCGCTTCAATCGGGCTTCAATGGACGCCCTCGTCAGAAATATATCATTTCCATACCTTGTGACACAATCTACTATTTCAACTTGATATTTTTTTTATCTAACCACCAACTTCATTCATTAGACTAACTTAACCTTTCGTATGCTTTAGCAGATCATGCTTGGCACGTGATTGGCATGTCAGTATGTCGCCTCGAGATATATTTTCCATCTTTTACTAACTGTATGAATAAAACATGGATGGATATCTCGCAGCGACATATTGTCGCACTAATCATGTGCTAAGCCAACTGCTCCATTACAATTTGACTTTATAATTGCTTTCTAATCTAAGTCTAATTTGATTGAACTGTTTAATGCTATCGCATTCTAGAGGTTAAGTATACCCAATGTTCAGTGTTTTGGCAAAAGCGCAAACAATTTGTTGGCATTGATTTCCGCTGCCCGAGCACAAAACATCAGCAGACATGACGTTACACTTAACGAAGTTTCCGTTCCATTTCGCAAAAACGCTGGAAAGTTTCCTCAATTTTTACGATGTTGATACAAATAATAGACATATACTTAGGTACATAATACATGCTATGTTACAGTAAAACATTGGTTCTTGCTCATGATTTTTTTCTTGGTTATACCCCAAAGTGCAACCTGTAAAATACCAACAGACTGACAACTCGTTAAGGTGCATTCAGACCAAAAGAGCATTCGCTGTTCTATCCCCCGCTCTACGAAATCAACCAATCACGTTTTGTGTAACGATCGAATTTCGTAGAGTGGGGGGTTAGAATAGCGAATGTTCGTTTAGTCTGCACCTTTAAGAATGCCTCGATATTAATTTAATATTTTGTCTGGTATTTACTTTTTTGGTTTTTGACTAGTTTCAGTGTTTTTACGAATTGAAAAAAAAATTTTTTCTTATTGTTACTCAGTACAATGGTTTTTTTTTAATGCCGTTCATGCCATTATGGATAATAGTCTATCCTCATTGATAGATGTCAAAAAGTGAGCAACAAAACCTTTCAAAATGAGGTTTTTAGAATAAAATAACTTAATATTGAGTTCTAGTTTTATTAATAACATTTACTTTGTTATCTGACGGATATTTTTAATTTTTGTCCCGGAATTGTGAAACAGGCCGTAAGTAACCAACTATGTGGTCCCTATTAAGAGTCAATTAAATAAGATATCGTATTGTTCTAAGGGTAAATTATTTGTTTTTAAACAGAGCTTATACAATAAATACCAGCTTTGTTCTCTATTCGTTTGTTTAGCCTTGCAGAATCAAAATGGCCGCGACGAAATGAAGTGTCCGGCAGTTGGGCCATTCTGCCCACAGAGGGCAGTGTTGCCAAGGCAATTAATTAAAACTAGCCTGGCTTCATTTTCCTGCTTTTGTTACTGCACTCATATTTTCTTGTTTTGTTCCAGTTTATTGTTTCCCGTAAAAGCGGTGATATTAGAAATATGCCGTAAATTACTCGTTGTCGTAAAATAAACAAATAAATAGTACATAACTCATAACATGATTCTAACAAAAAAACTTTCTTGTTTATTAGTTTCAAGTCATTATTTTTGATCAGTACTTAAATGTAAACTAACTAACACTAGAGAACCATCAGAAATGTTAAGAATTACTATACGAGTGCGAAAGAATATTAAGTAAGTTCCTTTTCGCAAGTGTATCGTATGAAGTTTTTCAGTACAGTACAAATGACCCACCGAAGTTTGAACCTGACAAGAAATGAACCACTTCTCGCACTAGTGCGTGAAAAAATCACCATCTGTACTGAAATGCATAGTAATTATAACATTAGTACCAGTGTAGCTTGTAAGTCTTGCATTTGTTTACTCTTACTCTAATTTGTCAAATATAGGTACATATTTGACCAACAACAGACAGCAATATTAAAAAGTATACGTTATAAAGGTCATTAATTATAGCACAAAGTACCCAAATATAGAGGGTCTGTTTCATAGAAGGCTCAAATAGTTCGGAATATGTTACAATAGGTGTCACTAGGAGCACGATTGACTAGTAATAGGTTTAGTTTTATTTGAAATCCAGATATTTACTACCTGTTAGTGCACAGTTTTAATTAATTTAGCATCATACATCGAAAATAGTCAAAACCACCCTTTCTAGAAGAGTAAATTAGTAAATAAAAAAATTTACTATTTTTGGCATAAATTGATTTCAGCGCCATCTATTATTGCACGTACATATTTTTATGCGTTTTTCTCGATACGCGTCAAACAGTACACTGCTCGAGTCTTGACAGAAATAATCTATAGATGTCGCTAAACAAAATCTTGCATATATTGATTTTAAATGTTTAAGGAGGTCTAAAAAACCAAAAAACTAATAAATACAATAAAAAAAAGTAAAAAGTCCCTACATCACTAATAATAACAAAAAAATACATACATTACAAGTCATATGCTAGGATTTGAACCCGTAACATAACAACTGATAACAATAAATAGCTGATTAGGGTATATCCGAATTATATAACAAATACATTGCGGCGCGGCGTTGCCGTCGTCAGCATTCTCTTTGCTTTACCGTAATCTGACGAGCTGGCAACAAACTAAACGAGAGGCATAGAAAATTGAAGGTAATCTGAGCATTGCATTTTGTTTCTATTCTACGCTTCAATACCAAACTCACATAGCGAAATAATAATTAAACTCTTACTAATGGCACTCTATCTATATCATTGGCAATAAATAGCTCTCTACTCTGTCCAACATCCAACAAACTCTGTAAGAAAAAAAAGGCTAATACTAATTTTCTCTTATTGTGTCTACATTTTTTGAATTTGCCATTGTGTCCATTCTAAGATCCAAGATGGCGGGAACTTTTTTTGCAATTTTCATCATTATACTCGTTTCCGACTAATTCGCATGTACAGTCAGCAGCAGATATACCTGAGCGGGCAAGGTGTCCAAGAAGTCATGTACACTTAAATCGTCAGAAAAATATGAACATCTAAGTTATCATTTTCACATACGCTTTCAGTTCGTCACATATATCTTAACATTCCAGTTTTTCTTTAACACGTACACGGTTATTTAATCACAATGTCAATAACGGTTACAAAGTCAGTGGTAACTAAGCACTCAAATTTAAGCAGTTGTCATTAATATCTACACGCACTGCCAATCACATACGTCAGCAGCCAAGGTGCCACCCGTTGCTTAGCAGTTGTTATTTCAATGGTAACTAAGCACCAACATTTTATGTGAATAACTTTCAATACTGTAATTTTTCATTCTGTAATTAATTAGTTCGTTGAATGCAGTTTTTGCAATCCAAATGGCAAACGTATTTTCTTAGCTAGCTTCGGCACCTACCGCTGAACAGCTGCAAAGGAACTTTCTCTGTCACTTCAATTAGGGTATAATAAGAGTGATCATGACAAAGTTCTTTCGATTTGATGATTTCGGATTTCGCGGTAGCGGCCCTGAGGGCTTATTGCGAGCTACGCACGAAGTTTTGCCTCTTTGTCACACTTACGTTCGACATTGCAAGTGCGAAAGAGAGAGGCAAAACATCGTTCGTGGTTCAGGCCCTCTGGTTATAACTTATAAAGAATATTTGATCCATATGTGACAAGGATTGCTTTGACGTCTGACTGACTGACAACTCACTAAAGCAGTGCAGACTTGTCACTGCATACATCTATCTCAGGTTATGGCAAACTATTCAAAATGGATACATTTCTTTAGAATATTGAAATATGACTTATATTTGTAATAACATATTGTTAGGTAATAAATGAAGGTAGCAGGAGTACATTCATTCCGGACCTAATAATTATCAATATGACGTCAGTAGGTAACGTCAATATTTCATTGCAAGTTTGAGAAAAATAAAATGAAACAGACAACAAACACAAAACATTTTATTTTCAAAAATTGAATGTTTCATACTTACAAGCTTTTTTCGTTGGAGGAGCGTTGGTGGCCCACCGGTAAGGCTTTCATTCCGAAGGTCGTGGGCTCAAATCCTGTCAGCTCGTACCAATGAGTTTTCAGAACTTATGTACCGTACCTATGTACGAAATATCATTTGACATTATTTACCAGTTGCTTTTCGGTGAAGAAAACCGGACTAATCCCAATAAGGCTTAGTATACCCTCTGGGTTGGAAGGTCGAATGGCAGTCGCTTTCGTAAAAATCTAGCACCTACGCCAAATCTTGGGACTAGTTGTCAAAGCGAGCCCTAGTCTCTCTGGCCGTGGCAAAAGACGGGGTAACGAAAAAGCAGAAAGAAGAAGACAAAGTATTGTCGCTGACTGTGCTTTACTTCCCACGACCAACTTACACATATCGAGACGATTCTAAGAAACCCAAGCACAATGGGGGTTGGTTGTTTCATCACAAAGTTCCTATGGCTACCTTCCAGTTCCACCATCAGATCAGCTCTTTGTCATAATAATATTGCATTGTCATCAAATTTAAGCAGCTTAATCTAAAATCGGGAAATGGTTCAAATTTAACTTGCAAGATTCGATCATAGACAATGGAACTGAAAACTAAGTTGAAACTAAATTCTAAAAGCTTGTAAAAAGAGAAAAGTAAATAATTTATCCTAAAGTTGACTAAGAAGCACCTGTCAAATGATTGAAGAGAAAAATGTGAGATAGATGTATCTGATGACAAGACTGCACTGCTTTCGATGATTGTCAAAACAGTTACTTAAAATAAGTATAGCTATTTTTCAATCAATATTCAACCATATTTGTACCATACAACGTCTATTTTTCCTTCTTGTTCAGATATATTTGCCTTATTGACTGCTTAGGTACCAGTGGTTTTTTAACAGCTGAGGTATCAATGATTTCTTGTATGTTAAGAAATTAATGAAAATCGACTGTTAAGATATTTGTGACTTGTTAAGCGCTCACAAGTAAATACTATCATGACAGTCAACAACTTTTTGAAAGTTTAAATGTTAACCTCTCTTTGGACACTTCGAGTGTATAGTGACTTCTGATGCTGACTGTACGTGGAATACGATTTCCGGGTCCATTCTAAAATCCAAGATGGCGGGAACTTTTTTTTTGCAATTTTCATCATTATACTCGTTTCCGACTAATTCGCATACGTGGAATACGATTTCCGGGTCCATTCTAAAATCCAAGATGGCGGGAACTTTTTTTTTCCAATTTTGATCATTATACTCGTTTCCGACCAATTCGCATACGTGGAATACGATTTCCGAGTCCATTCTAAAATCCAAGATGGCGGGAACTTTTTTTGCAATTTTCATCATTATACTCGTTTCTGACTAATTTGCATACGTGGAATATCATTTTTGGGTCCATTCTAAGATCCAAGATGGCGGGAACTTTTTTTTTTAAATTTTCATCATTATACTCGTTTCTGACTAATTCACATACGTGGAATATCAATTTCCGGGTCCATTCTAAAATCCAAGATGGCGGGAACTTTTTTTTGCAATTTTCATCATTGTACTCGTTTCTGACTAATTCGCATACGTGGAATATCATTTTTGGATCCATTCTAAAATCCAAGATGGCGGGAACTTTTTTTTTGCAATTTTCATCATTGTACTCGTTTCTGACTAATTCGCATACGTGGAATATAATTTTTGGGTCCATTCTAAACTCCAAGATGGCGGGAACTTTTTTTGCAATTTTCATCATTGTACTCGTTTCTGACTAATTCGCAAACGTGGAATACGATTTCCGAGTCCATTCTAAAATCCAAGATGGCGGGAACTTTTTTTTGCAATTTTCATCATTATACTCGTTTCTGACTAATTTGAATACGTGGAATATCATTTTTGGGTCCATTCTAAGATCCAAGATGGCGGGAACTTTTTTTTTGCAATTTTCATCATTGTACTCGTTTCCGACCAATTCGCATACGTGGAATACGATTTCCGAGTCCATTCTAAAATCCAAGATGGCGGGAACTTTTTTTGCAATTTTCATCATTATACTCGTTTCTGACTAATTTGCATACGTGGAATATCATTTTTGGGTCCATTCTAAGATCCAAGATGGCGGGAACTTTTTTTTTTAAATTTTCATCATTATACTCGTTTCTGACTAATTCACATACGTGGAATATCAATTTCCGGGTCCATTCTAAAATCCAAGATGGCGGGAACTTTTTTTTTGCAATTTTCATCATTGTACTCGTTTCTGACTAATTCGCATACGTGGAATATCATTTTTGGATCCATTCTAAAATCCAAGATGGCGGGAACTTTTTTTTTGCAATTTTCATCATTGTACTCGTTTCTGACTAATTCGCATACGTGGAATATAATTTTTGGGTCCATTCTAAAATCCAAGATGGCGGGAACTTTTTTTTGCAATTTTCATCATTGTACTCGTTTCTGACTAATTCGCAAACGTGGAATACGATTTCCGAGTCCATTCTAAAATCCAAGATGGCGGGAACTTTTTTTTGCAATTTTCATCATTATACTCGTTTCTGACTAATTTGAATACGTGGAATATCATTTTTGGGTCCATTCTAAGATCCAAGATGGCGGGAACTTTTTTTTTGCAATTTTCATCATTGTACTCGTTTCTGACAAATCGCATACGTGCAATACGATTTCCGGATCCATTCTAAGATCCAAGATGGCGGCTACTTTTTTTGTAATTTTCATTAATATACTCGTTTCTGACTAATAATAGTGGAATACGATTTTCGGGTGCATTCTGAGATCCAAGATGGCGGGAACTTTTTTTGCAAATTTCATAATTATACTCGTTTCTGAGTAATTCGCGTACGTGAAATACGATTTTCGGGTCCATTCTAAGATTCAAGATGGCGGGAACTTTTTATTTTGCAACTTTCATCATTATACTCGTTTCCGACTAATTCGCATACGTGGAATACGATTTCCGGGTCCATTCTAAAATCCAAGATAGCGGGAACTTTTTTTTGCAATTTTCATCATTATACTCGTTTCCGACTAATTCGCATAAGTGGAATACGATTTCCGAGTCCATTCTAAAATCCAAGATGGCGGGAACTTTTTTTGCAATTTTCATCATTATACTCATTTCTGACTAATTCGCATAAGTGGAATATAATTTTTGGGTTCATTTTAAGATCCAAGATGGCGGGAACTTTTTTTTGCAATTTTCGTCATTATACTCGTTTCCGACTAATTCGCATACGTGGAATACGATTCCCGGGTCCATTCTAAAATCCAAGATGGCTGGAACTTTTTTGTTGCAAATTTCATCATTATACTTTTTACTGACTAATTCGCATACGTGGAATACGATTTTCGGGTCCATTCTAAGATCCAAGATGGCGGTAATTTTTTTTGTAATATTTGTCAATGTACTCGTTTTTAACTAATTTATAAACTTGGAACCCTAATTTGGGGTTAATTTAATATCCAAGAGTTTTTATATTGAGCACGTTCTTATGAGTAGCGGAAATGCAGTACCTACAATGAAAACAAAACTGCATAAAAGCTCAAAAAAGGTGCCGCCATTTTGCATCTTACAATTGATGTACTTTTGGGCAGTTTTTATCATGAAAAATACTCCATTTCCAATATAAGATCCAAGGTTATTTACGTATATGACGTAAATAACCTTGGATCTTAAATTCGCCCTAAATTCGGGTTCCACGTTTGTAAATAAGTCGAAAACAAGTACAATGATAAAAATTACAAAAAAAAGTTCCCGCCATCTTGGATCTCAGATTGGACCCCAAAATCGTATGCGAATTAGTCAGAAACGAGTATAATGTTGAAAATTGCAAAAAAAAGTTCCCGCCATCTTGGATTTTAGAATGGACTCGGGAATCGTATTCCACGTATGCGAATTAGTCGGAAACGAGTATAATGATGAAAATTGCAAAAAAAAAGTTACCGCCATCTTGGATCTTAGAATGGACCCAAAAATGATATTCCACGTATGCGAATTAGTAAGAAACGAGTATAATGATGAAAATTGCAAAAAAAAGTTCCCGCCATCTTGGATTTTAGAATGGACCCGGAAATCGTATTCCACGTATGCGAATTAGTCGGAAACGAGTATAATGATGAAAATTGCAAAATAAAAAATTCCCGCCATCTTGAATCTTAGAATGGACCCGAAAATCGTATTCCACGCATGAGAATTAGTCAGAACCGAGTATAAAGATGAAAATTTAAAAAAAAGTTCCCGCCATCTTGGATTTTAGAATGGACCAGGAAATCGTATTCCACGTATGCGAATTAGTCAGAAACGAGTATAATGATGAAAATTGCAAAAAAAAGGTCCCGCCATCTTGGATTTTAGAATGGACTTGAAAATCGTATTCCACGTATGCGAATTAGTCTGAAACGAGTATAATGATGAAAATTGCAAAAAAAAAGTTCCCGCCATCTTGGATTTTAGAATGGACCCGGAAATCGTATTCCACGTATGGGAATTAGTCGGAAACGAGTATAATGATGAAAATTGCAAAATAAAAAGTTCCCGCCATCTTGAATCTTAGAATGGACCCGAAAATCGTATTCCAAGCATGCGAATTAGTCAGAAACGAGTATAAAGATGAAAATTTAAAAAAAGTTCCCGCCATGTTGGATTTTAGAATGGACCAGGAAATCGTATTCCACGCATGCGAATTAGTCAGAAACGAATATAATGATGAAAATTGCAAAAATAAGTTGCCTCCATCTTGGATCTCATAATGGACCCGAAAATTGTATTCAACGTATGCGAATTAGTCACAAACGAGTATAATGATGAAAATTGCAAGAAAAATGTTCCCGCCATCTTGGATCTCAGAATGGTCTCGGAAATCGTATTCCACTTATGCGAATTCGTCGGAAACGAGTATAATGATGAAAATTGCAAAAAAAAAGTTCCCGCCATCTTGGATTTTAGAATGGAACCAAAAAAGATATGCCACGTATGCGAATTAGTCAGAAACGAGTATAATGATGAAAATCGCAAAAAAAGGTCCCGCCATCTTGGAATTTAGAATGGACTCGGAAATCGTATTCCACGTATGCGAATTAGTCTGAAACGAGTATAATGATGAAAATTGCAAAAAAAAAGTTCCCGCCATCTTGGATTTTAGAATGGACCCGGAAATCGTATTCCACGTATGCGAATAAGTCGGAAACGAGTATAATGATGAAAATTGCAAAATAAAAAGTTCCCGCCATCTTGAATCTTAGAATCGACCCGAAAATCGTATTCCACGCATGCGAATTAGTCAGAAACGAGTATAAAGACGAAAATTAAAAAAAAAGTTCCCGCCATCTTGGATTTTAGAATGGACCAGGAAATCGTATTCCACGCATGCGAATTAGTCAGAAACGAGTATAATGATGAAAATTGCAAAAATAAGTTGCCTCCATCTTGGATCTCATAATGGATCCGAAAATTGTATTCAACGTATGCGAATTAGTCAGAAACGAGTATAATGATTAAAATTGCAAGAAAAATGTTCCCGCCATCTTGGATCTCAGAATGGACCCGGAAATCGTATTGCACGTATGCGAATTAGTCAGAAACGAGTATAATGATGAAAATTACAAAAAAGCAGCCGCCATCTTGGATCATAGAATGGACCCGGAAATCGTATAAAGGTTCGTTTAAACCAAAAGAGCATTCGCTGTTCTAGCGCCCGTTCTAAGAAATCAACCAATCACGTTTTGTGTACCGATCGAATTTCGTAGAGTGGAAGATTAGAATAGCGAATGCTCTTTTAGTTTGTACGCACCTTTACACGTATGCGAATTAGAAACGAGTACAATGATGAAAATTGCAAAAAAAAGTTCCCGCCATCTTGGATTTTAGAATGGACCCGGAAATCGTATTCCACGTATGCGAATTAGTCGGAAACGAGTATAATGATGAAAATTGCAAAATAAAAAGTTCCCGCCATCTTGAATCTTAGAATGGACCCGAAAATCGTATTCCACTCATGCGAATCAGTCAGAAACGAGTATAAAGACGAAAATTTAAAAAAAAGTTCACGCCATCTTGGATTTTAGAATGGACCAGGAAATCGTATTCCACGCATGCGAATTAGTCAGAAACGAGTATAATGATGAAAATTGCAAAAATAAGTTGCCTCCATCTTGGATCTCATAATGGATCCGAAAATTGTATTCAACGTATGCGAATTAGTCAGAAACGAGTATAATGATTAAAATTGCAAGAAAAATGTTCCCGCCATCTTGGATCTCAGAATGGACCCGGAAATCGTATTGCACGTATGCGAATTAGTCAGAAACGAGTATAATGATGAAAATTACGAAAAAGCAGCCGCCATCTTGGATCGTAGAATGGACCCGGAAATCGTATAAAGGTTCGTTTAAACCAAAAGAGCATTCGCTGTTCTAGCGCACGTTCTAAGAAATCAACCAATCACGTTTTTTGTACCGATCGAATTTCGTAGAGTGGAAGATTAGAACAGCGAATGCTCTTTTAGTTAGTACGCACCTTTACACGTATGCGAATTAGAAACGAGTACAATGATGAAAATTGCAAAAAAAAGTTCTCGCCATCTTGGATTTTAGAAAGGACTCGGGAATCGTATTCCACGTATGCGAATTAGTCAGAAACGAGTATAATGATGAAAATTGCAAAAAAAAAGTTACCGCCATCTTGGATCTTAGAATGGACCCAAAAATGATATTCCACGTATGCGAATTAGTAAGAAACGAGTATAATGATGAAAATTGCAAAAAAAAGTTCCCGCCATCTTGGATTTTAGAATAGTCTCGGAAATCGTATTCCACTTATGCGAATTCGTCGGACACGAGTATAATGATGAAAATTGCAAAAAAAAAGTTCCCGCCATCTTGGATCTTAGAATGGAACCAAAAAAGATATTCCACGTATGCGAATTAGTCAGAAACGAGTATAATGATGAAAATCGCAAAAAAAAGGTCCCGCCATCTTGGATTTTAGAATGGACTCGGAAATCGTATTCCACGTATGCGAATTAGTCGGAAACGAGTATAATGATGAAAATTGCAAAAAAAAGTTCCCGCCATCTTGGATTTTAGAATGGACCCGGAAATCGTATTCCACGTATGCGAATTAGTCGTAAACGAGTATAATGATGAAAATTGCAAAATAAAAAGTTCCCGCCATCTTGAATCTTAGAATGGACCCGAAAATCGTATTCCACGCATGCGAATTAGTCAGAAACGAGTATAAAGACGAAAATTTAAAAAAAAGTTCCCGCCATCTTGGATTTTAGAATGGACCAGGAAATCGTATTCCACGTATGCGAATTAGTCAGAAACGAGTATAATAATGAAGATTGCAAAAATAAGTTGCCGCCATCTTGGATCTCATAATGGACCCGAAAATTGTATTCAACGTATGCAAATTAGTCAGAAACGAGTATAATGATGAAAATTGCAAAAATAAGTTGCTGCCATCTTGGATCTCATAATGGACCCGAAAATTGTATTCAACGTATGCGAATTAGTCAGAAACGAGTATAACCCAACTCTGTCAGGAATAACTAGGTACACTCTTCACGCTTCAAGTTCGTCTGTATACTCATTTTCACCCTGTATAATTATGTATGTAACACCCTGTATGTATACGTATGTATCTATCGGATCTATGATCACTTTGTATAACTATAAAACGAAACGAAAGAGCTCGTGATTCTGATTAGAAAAAATGTATAAAAGTCCATATATGGAAAATTTTATAAAACGACAACAAAATAAAAACCCGCCCGTTTGCACCTTGTAAAACACTGTTTTTACAAAATCAAAGATTATGCGCAACAAAAAAATAAAAAAAAAACAAAGTTTGAAAAAAAAGAAATAAAAGAACATTTTCAGGGCGTATAGTTAGGATTTGAACCTGGTACCACTGCTTCACAGCCGAACGCATGAACCACATTACCAACCTCCCGATATCGTGGTACGGCAAAATATGCTATGTGTTGCAAGTGATCATGCGTTTCGTTCGTGGCAAGGTAGTGTATACTGTTTCAGAGCCATCTGTGCCAATGGACGAACAACAAAGATAGTGTATATACTGTTTCAGAGCCATCTGTATGCCATGCTCACGAACAACCGTGGCGCCGTCTAGTAGTGACGACATTTCAGGTGGATGCATTTTAATGTATGGTACTGATATATCTACTTAAACTAAATAATCTCTGATTATATGTAGTATAACTTCGCTAAGAGGTGCTTGCTAGTATAACATAGCACCTGTTTTTTTAGGCAAGGGCAGTCTCGTGAACAAGTTATGTAAACGACGGTACCTACATAACTATCATTCCATTGCTTCGTTGCATGTAACAACAGACACTAGGTACCACAGATGTCACATACAGGGCGTCCCATGGCGATGCCACATGGAGGGAAAGTATCTTAAATATCATAGTTAGCGTATATTGCTGAAAGAAGACTTTATTTTATTTTTAAGACTTAGTAAAATTGCATTCAAATTTTTTTGATTTTTTTTGAAAAAAAAAATTGTATGAAAAAAAATATCGCCTTGTCAGAGGAAACAAAGGAAACAAGTCCTAAAAATAAAATAAAGTCTTCTTTCAGCAAAATACGCTAAAATCTATGATATTTAAGGTACTTTCCCTCCATGTGGCATCGCCGTGGGACGCTCTGTATACCATAGATCAAGCAAACGTATCTACTTAGCGTGTCAAATGAACTCAGTGAAATCCACTGAGTTGTCCGTCTTTAATCGCAGCTTGCAGCTTTCGGGCATCAAATTTTGTAAGTTGAAGTGAACAAAAACATTAATAATGCCTCCTTAAGTATTTTTTTTATGTTGGCATAACAAAGTGGCACCACTCCATCTGACACGCTCGGCCGCCATACAAATGAAGGAACTTGTTTCTTCTATCCAAATCTAATTCTGTGCTAGGTACACTAGGTATTCATATCTCTCATTACGCATGCACTAGGGCACGCAATCCCGGGATTCAAATACATGCAATTACGGGATTAGGGATTATAAAATTGCATACATTTGAGTGCACCAATCAGATAAGTAACTGTTACGTAACGCCCATAAGTATAAAAGGCAAGGCGGCATGTATCTAAGATATAAGGTAAAAGATATACAGGGTGTAAGTCTCATACGGGCGAAGCTCTTAACGGATGTTAGTTTACGACATAATAAGTACATTCAAATAACTTTTACTTAAAATTAGAGCAACAAAATTTTCCATACAAAATAATTCGGCGCGCAATGTAGAGCAACATACGCGAGTTAAGCACTCGTTGACAGTTAATTTCAAAAGCAGATGACATAACTGCCATATCAACAATAACAAATGTTCGTACCTACATTGCTGCTCCGATAGTCTTAAAAAAATTCTGTGGGGTCATAAGTAAGAGTAACTTTAAAAAAACCTTGTAATCCATGATTACATCAATGAATCCCATGCCTGGTTTAATTGATCGCCCGTATTAGACTTACACACTATAGATACGTACAAGGTGCCAAATATGTATATGCATATTTATTTTTGTCCGGTTACTAGGGTAAGTTCTCCAGTGAATGAACAAATCCAGTGAACGAACAAAATACAAGTTTTTTTCGAATAATAAGTTTTCTGTACATTTCTACTACGCGATATATTTTTTTTTCGGGTAGGAATATTATTTGACAAGTTCTGGTAGCACTTACATCAACTCATATGCATCAGTGTCCAAGTGGCGACGATGTAAAGTGGGCACATTGCGCCGGTTCGTTTTTTATATGGAGGTGTTATAAGGATTGAGGTAAGCTTACGTTGTGTTTAATGTGTTATTGCGTGCATTTCGTGCATCTCCCAGGTACAGTGCGTGTTTTTTTTGAAACCGGAAGGTTATGATTATGCTATTAAAGTATAGTTTAATGTGATTTCGTTTCAAATAGTGGCTTTTCAATCCAGTGTTCTATAACTAGAACTCAAAATGGCTTAAACCTAGTGACCGAACGGGGGAGTTCATTCACTGGAATTACGCGATTTATTGTTTGTTCCATATCTTACGTTTTAGTGGTTGTTATAAGATTTGGTTTTCTTTGGATTTAATAGAAATATGCTGTCTAGCAAAGGGCCAGTGTTCGAACAATACTTGATATATTCAATTTTTAATGAACTACCGCAAACACAGTTAGTTCATTAATTGGATTGCGAAAACCAGTGAATGAACTAAATCATTTATTTCGTATTTTGTCTAGTTTTAAGACATGAAAAGGTTTAAAAAATCGTTTGAAAAATTCCAATATGACCAAGAATCTCTCGACAAACCACTAAAAGCTGTTGCAACTAGTGAACTATCAAGTGCCAGTTTTAATATCTCAAAATCAATGCTATTTAAATCACCGAAATTGTCCAAATTCATGCCACTGAAGAAACAAACATAGACTGATCTTTGGTTAATCAAAAGTATTCAAGTAGCACTTCATATTCAGAATGAGCCCAGTTTACTTTTTAACGAAAGCGACATATAAGGTCACTCTTCAATGTTAACTAAAGAGTTAATTGAACCTTCCCAGAATACGCAGAAATGTGGAACTGTAATTGATTTCGTTTAATTATGTTTATAGTTATTGTGTCTCATTAAAGTTCAAATTAAATTATCGAATATTACTAGCACTACCAATTAAAAATAGAGTACTTTTTGCATTTAAATACATTAATTTTAAGGTAGTTCATTCATTGGTTTCATTTGTTCATTTACTAGAATTTTGTGTTCATTCACTGGTGATTTTCCATTTTATTCCCTACAGTTAGCTATAATTTAAAACTGTGCAGCACTAATGCAAAATAAAATTGATTTTCGGAAACTACAATAGTGGTTTACTCTATAAGAACATTCATATTTAAACTTCATTATTGCTCCCAGCCACAAAAAATAAATTAAGTTGAAAATTTCCTTAAGTGTTCATTCACTGGAGCACTTACCCTATACTTGCCGATTTCTAAGAATGAACTTTTGACAGTTATAGATTAATCCTTGTTAATAAGAGTGTAAGATTCACCATTTTTCCGATAGTCTTAACTCATATATATATTTATACACCGTGTTTTTATTGATTTCCGTTAAATTAAAGGGAAGCTTATTTAGGTCAAAAATGATCTATTTCTCTAAGAAACTAGTGTTTTAACTCTTACTGTTATTGAGTTATTAAAAAAAATAAGTTTAATGACTGAACAAGTGTATTGCAACCTTTATTACATCCTAATGTTACTTATTTTGACATGTGCCGTCAGCAGCCGTCAGTCGCCCGAGATCTTATTTTTCAGGTTCTCTCACATTTACCATTACAATTATTATGTATGAAAACGAAAAAAAGAATTTTTCGAAATTAACAAAAGCCGATATACTAGGCAACTTCTATTAATGTTCCAAGTAACCTGTCCAATTTAACGGAAATCAATAAAAACACGGTGTATATATACATAAGGCTCATTTCTAAAATATAAAATGTTAATTATTAGAAATCGACAAATTCGACAACAGTACAGTGTGTTACCATGATGCAGGCTTTAATTAAACTCGAGGATTGAGATGCAGATATTTAGACAAACCATGTACATTATTTGTTTAAAAATCCTATTTTTAAAAGTAATTAACTTTCTAAGAAAACTTAATTGAGAATGCCATATACTTCAAAATTAATCGTTAATTTCCACTTGATTTTCACAATGACAGATCGCAGCCACTCGCAACGTATGACAACTAAGCAGTACACGCGTTACATTGATCGTCCGAAGGAAATAAAAATAATTGTTCAGTTAATTTAAATATTTGTAAACTTGAAAACGATTGCCAGTAATGCGTATTATTACGGATTTTCGTAAAAGCCAGGGTCACGGTAACACACTGTATAATATCGAGTAGGTATACGTATTTTATGCAATATTTTTTTTACATTTTTTTTAATCTATTGTTTATGTATTACCTCCTGGCAGTTCACATCTCATTACGAAGTGCAAGACACGTGTTCTGACACTTTGTTGGTCTTCTTTAACTCCAACTCTCCACTTTAGACCTCTAACGACCTCGCAAAGTTTGGGCGTTTTCGAAAAAACTTTTACATCGTAGGCATTTGAAGTACGGTTCCGTTTCAATGTGAAGTTCCGGATTGTTATTTACTTCCTAGTTCTGGTTTGAGTTCATGTACTTCCAAGGCTTTTGCAGAGTATTTCTTATTGGTATTTTATCTTATGTCCTGAAATACTCCTGAAAAACTATCATAATAATATTTGTAGGTACTTCTTCTAAATAATGTAGGTATTCGTCTCTTCATCTTGTTTTAATAAGTTCCAAAAGTGGATACCTACTTACATTTTTTTGCAATCGACTGTATAGTTACATAATACCTGTGTTCGTAGAAAGAAAAGAGGTAAACATTTTACACGTTCCAATGATCCAATTAAAAACATTTTACACGTTTCAATTTTTAATCATAGTCTAATAACAGACGGAATATTAAATTTAAATCATCATCATTTATTTAGAGCTTGGCTCTTGTCGGTGGAGAAATTTCCATTCTATTTTCTGCCTTTTCCTTCAGCTCTCTATACGTTTCAACTTCTATAGTTTCCTTCAATTGCTCCATGTAGGCACTCCGTGGTCTTCCTCTTTTTCTTTTTCCTTTGTGATGAAGTCATCGTGACGAAGTAAATGACCTATCATTTTTCCTCTTCTGTTTTCAATCACTTTTAATAATGTTCTTCTTTCCTGAACTATACCCAGTACCTCTTCATTAGTCTTTTTCTCTGTCCAACTGATCTTTTCCAACCTTCGCCAACACCACATCTCAAAAGCCTGTAATCTCTCCCTGTCCCGTTGCAAGAATTTAATTTAAAAGGTCTTTTTAAATTAAATTCTTGCTTGACCATGGCTATCCTGGTAACAATATCAGGTGTAGGTTCATCTGGAGTCATCGGTTATAAATCGGTTATAAATTTAAATAATACTTGCTAAAAAGTTTCATCAGTAGGTAAACTTCTAATGCATATTTCTTATTAACCGACTTCAAAAAGGAGGAGGTTTACAATTCGTCGAAATCTTTTTTTTTTTTATGTATGTTCCCCGATTACTCGAAGACGCGTGGACCAATTTGAAAAATTTTTTTTTTTGTTTGAAAGGGTATACCTTCTAGTTGGTCCCATTGTCACCGAATCCAGATCTGATGATGGGATCCTGGAGAAATCGAGGGAACTCTTCAAATATTGTAGGCACACATGACATTTTTCATTTATTTTCGAAGACTAATAAAGTATTTGCGTCTAGTCATGAACGTCTTAAGTTGGTGATCTGATGATGGAAGGTACAACTCCTTAGCAATTAGGAGTTGGGGGATAATTCTTTAAATATAACATATTTCGTGTGTTTTGGAAGCTATTCGACTATTTGCCTTTAGGTGGTCATCCTTTCATGTTGGTGAGCTGATGATGGAAGGTACAACTCCTTAGAGATTAGGAGTTGGGGGATAATTCTTAAATATATCATATTTCATGTATTTTGGAAGCTATTCGAGTATTTTCCTTTAGGTGGTCATAGTCTCATGTTGGTGAGCTGATGATGAAAGGTATAACTCCTTAACGATTAGGAGTTGGAGGATAATTCTTTGAATATAACAACTGTCATACATTTTCGAGATCTATACAAGTGTTTGCTTAGTAGTTATGACATGTTGGTTAGCGGTTAGTGATTCTTTAAATAGGCATGCTAAGGCTGTTACCTATAATCTTTGATATGATTCATACCTGCTGATGATACAATGTATTGTAACTCCTTGATAATGGGATAATTCTTTGACTATCGCACAGACAGTTTGTTGTATATTCATATAAGTTAGCCAGGTTTTCTGGCCTACTACAGTACAGTACATTCTAATTACAAGTATTAAGAGCATACTAAATAACGATTTTATATAAATTACACTACTTAAAAGCAAAAAATAATATATTTAAAAAATAAAAATAAAACCGCCTTCAAAAATTCGCCCGAACTAAAAAGTTACAAATAATTTTATTTCCTACTTCTTAGGATTTCCTACGAAAACCTTTAAACCTTTTACCCTATTCATTGAAATAAAATATTATGGCTAGGTATACTACAGATTTCTTAGAAGTCGGTGCCAAGCCAAATGTGTTCACTTCGCGAGTATTATATATTTGGTAGAGCTTTGTAACTTAGGTACTGTCACTCCGGTTATGCTTTCATCAAAATGACTGAGGCAGACCATTCTGTTGATAAAAGCGTAATCGGAGTGACAGTAAGTTACAAAGCTCTATCTAATATATACCTATGAATGTACTTGGCTTGGCACCGACTTCTAAGAAATCTGTAGTATACCTAGCCATAATATTTTATTTCAATGAATAGGGTAAAAGGTTTAAAGGTTTTCGTAGGAAATCCTAAGAAGTAGGAAATAAAATTATTGGTATGTTGTTTAGACACCATAGGACAGTATAAAACCATATTTTGCAAGCAAAAAAAAGTTGTGCTAGCTGGGTAGTACGTGAAAAACTGCGAAATTTACGGCCATTTTTTAGTTTCTGATTTTTATTTAAAAAACCTTACGTTTTTTGATATCATATGTACATAAAAGTTTAAAGACTAATAAATTTCCAACAAGTTGAGCTAACATGCATTACCGTAGGTCTTATAGTTTCAGAGATTCGAGACTTTAAAAAGTACCCCTTTTTGTAAACTAGAAAAAAAATTGTGTTTTGCTAACGTTTTCGACTTAATATCGCCTCACCTAATTATGCTACGAAAAACATGCAATAATGACCTTATAGCGCACTTAATATTCTTTAATTTAAGGGTAAAATTAGGTCAGTGAACTTTGTAGTTGAAAGTATAAACCCGAAATTCCAAGGGCAGGAGGCCCGCTATCTAAGTTTTTCATACAAATCGCAAGTCGAGTTGCAAAGCTGCAATTTTGGTATATTATAAAGGCCTTATAGATATATACGAAAATGCATATTAAAAGAAAAACAAAAAATTAATTTGGGCATAGGACGTAAAAAACGGAAAAAAATTCGCACTTTTTTTAGTTCTTGACGTTTAACTAAAAATCTATTATCTTTTTGATACTGTATGCATGCATCTTGTTACAAATTTATTCATCTTTAAACGTTACTTGATACATATTGTCAAAAAACGTAAGGCTTTTTTTATAAAAATCAGAAACTTAAAAGAGACAGTAAATTTCACAGTTTTTCACGTATAACGCAGCTAGCACAACTTTTTTTTTGCTTGCAAAATGTGGTTTTATACTGCCCTATGGTGTCTAAATAACATACCAAAAATGCAGCTTTACTACATGTTTTGCGAGTTTAATGTACGATTTGACCGTACTATAGTACTAGAGTGCCTACTTGGGGAAACTCCCAATAAGATTCTAATAGGAAAAAATGTATGGTAAACTAGATTCTAATAGGAATTAAAAAGTATATAAGACGGAAAACCTAGATTATAGGACAATTGTAATAATGTTTATTTTTAGTAGGTAAATAAAGGACTCGCTAGGGCGAAGGAGGTACGCGGGGCGCGGGGGACGCGACGATATACCCCGTCGCCGACCGAGCGAAATAAAAGGCGAGCGCGCGCGCGTGCTCACGCAGTAGCGGAAACGCGGGAGCAGCCACACATACTCCAGGAGGAGTATCGTTTGTATATTCAGTTTCAGTGCTCACGCAGTTTCAAACAAGCAGCGAAGCAGTAAACAACTAAAGATCCTCCTCCGCCCTCAGCAGTACAAGAAGAAGTATTCTGGTTGTTTCTCTCTATCACCGCATTCCCGCTACACCTATAGTATACAGTCCATCAAAATCAATCTCCACGAAAGTGGTTTAGGCTAACTAAGGGGCCATAACGTACGGTCACGTACAATTATTATTATCTGTGAATATTAAGAATAAGGCAAACAATTACAATGCGAACGGTTTTAAGTTTTATTTTAGACTTAATTTCAATAAACATTTTTTATTAAATAAAACTATGAAAATTGATAAACTCGCGTATATTAATTAAATTTAACTTAATCGCAACGTTTCGAATACTTTACAGGGTTTGTGGTCTGCGGACTGAAAATGGAGGAAGTTTGATTGATCTACCACCATCAAAATAAGAAAGATAGTACAAAACTACCCTCAAAGAAAATTATACTAAACCACAGACAATAAATTTTAAGGGCGAATGTACATCCTAAATATGCAAATTAAGCTAGTTTTTTAATTTTCATTTGGGATATCGTCGCTATACTTTCGCTCAACCTCGGTTCTACAGCAATAAATTCATAGAAATGTCACGTTTTTCACTCCGAATACCGGTGTATTTTCCATCAAGTGAGTGTTGCAAATGAAGTCAATCCTGACACCTGTCATTTCAAAACATTTATATGTCAGGACTGACTCCATAGCGGCGGTGCACTGTAAATAAGAGCGCCGTTACACTCATCATCATCAGCCTATGATAGCCCACCTCTAGACGTAGGCCTCTCCATTACTACGCATTAGAAGGCCCATAATCGCCATGCTGGGCAAGCGATCAAGGATTGGCGATCGCAGTAATGTCTCCATTATGATGACGCTGCTGCCCATCATCAATCTTTTCTGAAATAATGGTCAGTGATACTCCAATCCCTTAGTTGACTCTTATGACACCCGCAAGAGGAGTTGGGGTGATGAAAAATGTACTCTAACTTCCGTTACCACACGGCTGTTATACTAACTCAATATATTTTTGTACACCGTCGCCTTAAGTTAACCTAAGAGTTGTTTACTCCCATTCCAGACAACTCAACACATCGCAGATCTTCTTGCACTTCAATTACTTCAAGCAGGGATTTGCTACTAATACAATAACGCCGTTATACTTACGCAACCTCGTATCTCCAATTATCATAGCAGTAGGTATTATCAAACCGGAATCAGAAAGGGATTTGAAAGTACTGTTTACACAACAAATGACAGAAAATTTACCAAGAAAAGAGTTGTTTATAGATGTAGTTAGTGATTAATTATTTTATTGTCTGTAAGTCTCTGCATTTAAACTATGAATAAATGAATATAACTATGAATATATCGTAGATTTACTTATACACTGTTGTGTAAACAGTACTTTCAAATCCCATTCTAATCGCGGTTTGATAATATGCTTAGCATAATTGGTATATCAGTAATGTCGCGGCGAGATAGATTTTCCATCTTTTACTAACTATATGAATAAAAGAGGGATGGATAGTCTATCTCGCGGCGACATATTGTCGCACTAAAGTTCTCAAAGTCGTAGTTTAGGATTTTCAAAGCAGCAATGTATACCATTTTTCAGTTGAGAGCAAAAAAAAAGTAAATAAATATGGCTGACTTTCCATAGCATTCGACGTTTTTAACACGTATCGTGAAGCACGTTCGCAGATATATTTTTACGTTAATACTAATAAATGTCAATAATTTTAACAAAAAATGTATGTGAACTTCAGATTTAAGGTTTTAAGTTAGTGATAATACCAATATTGTGTTCTGAAAGTGCGTTATTATGAAATAATGTAAGTTTGCATTGAAAAATGGTATAGGTACAAATACGAACATTTGTTACATAATATTGATATGGCAGGGCCTTTATGCCATGCATGCTTTTGAAATTAGCTGTCAACGAGCGTTTAACTTGAGTATGTTGCTCTCGATAGGATGCAGCGGCGGGCAGTCCGTATTATAGGCGACTCTAAGGTTACCAGGCACCTTGAACCCCTTCAACTACGCAAGGACATTGGTTCTCTGAGCGTTATTTATCGCCTGTACCGTGGTGAGTGTTCTGAAGAGTTATTTTCCCTCATCCCGCCCTCCCCTTTCCGGCCGGTTTGCGGTGTCACTCCTTCACCGTGGAAAATATTGCCACACGTACTAAGAAATTCGGCAATTCCTTCATATGCCGGACTATTAAAAAGTGGAATTCTTTACCGGCACATGTGTTTCCGCATACCTATAAGTTGGGACCCTTTAAACGAAGCGTGAAGAAGCATCTAGCGGGCCAGCAAGGCGGTGGCAACTAACAGTTTACTGATTGTCTCCTGTTCGTTGCCACCGCGATTTGGGCTCTACTTTTCACTTACAATCAGGTGGAGTGGAGCCACTTTGTTGTGCCAACATGAAAAAAAAAAAAAAACATTGCGCTCCAAATTTCTAATACGCCAAACAAATTAAATACGAAATAATTCCGTACGGGTAATTTGTTGCTCTAATTTTAAGTAAAAATTATCTAAATGTACTTATTATCTAGACTGACCCCCGTTAAAAGCTTTCGCCCTTATTAGACTGACACCCTATACCTGGGGCCTGTTTATCAAAAGCTTGTAACTTGTAAGTCTCTTTTTATCGGCATTAATTAGATAAAGACTTCCGCTTGTATTATAAGTTACAAGCTTTTGATAAATAGACCTCCGGGGCCGTTTCTCGAACGCTTGTAACTTGTAATACAAGTAGAAGTCTCTTTTTAACACTGTTAATTAGAAAAAGAACTTCCGCTTGTATTGCAAGTTACAAGCTTTCGAGAAATAGGCCCCTGTACATACCTATACTATTTATATTGACAGTGCTACCAACCAACACTAATGTAAAGTAAATTGATAAAAGGTGCAAGAAAATTGCTCGAAACATTCTAAAACAAATATTTGTTGAAGTGTGCTCTATCCGGCACAATAGGTAATTGCCTTGCGATTTCTGCCCACTGATTTCCCACGAGGCAAGAATCCGCAACAAGAACAGAGTCACAGTAAGCATTCAAACAATCAGGTCCAAAAAGTGATACCTACTACTCGTATACAGTAAAAATACTGGCTAAGGTACAAATCGGACTCGCCCACGAAGGGTTCTATACCATTGTCGATTTATCATCTAAACGAGCAAAAAAATCGCTTTTCCGGGATCCCCCTTAAATACCTACTTTATTTCGCTTCTCTCTTTCGCTTTCGCTCTAGTATTTGTTGTTATAGCAGCAACAAAAATATAGCATCTGTGAAAATGTCAATGTCTAACTATTACGGTCCACGAAATGAATAATGGAATATAAAATAAATAACGTAAATATTTATGGTTAAGTCTATGTAACATTTTTGGAAATTATACCTACTATAATAATCCACAACGAGTGAATGTATTAATTAATTCCTGTTACGAGGCATCGCCTGTGTAGTGTATATGGGATTAAATACGTATTTTGAATAGAGGCTGATTGCTAATCCGCTTTACTGTAACAATGTAACATGCATCCATATAACCTACTAATACTTATGTCACAAAAATCGACGTTAATCCTGTACTATTTTAATGAAGTAAATATAACAAAATCCTTGTTGAATTTAAACTTTCGTGAGACATAATAACTATGCATTTAATGAAAACGGTTAGGGTGAAGACACACTTATCAGCGCATGCTGATAAGTGTGTAAAACAAAATGCGTACGCATGTACGCATTTTGTCTAATAAAATTGGGTGTTTAGTACGAAACGTGTACCTAGGCATGCGTACGCGTGCGGAAAGCTGGACGCGGTCCCATACTAAACTGACATTTTCTATAGACAAAATGCGTACGCATGCTGATAAATGTGTCTTAAATGTGTATTCACCCTTAAACTCACGTGTCGTGAGGCGTGAACACGGGCTCAGTGCTTGATAATGGGAACATAGGCTCTCCTAAACATGTCGCGTGTAGTGACTAAATACACGTGAGTTTAACCGAATAATATGTACCTATAGAAATACTGCTGATTATTTTAAGGTTTTTTTTTTAAGGTTAAATATCATATTCTTATTAGGGAAAAGTTTAGCGGCCATTAGATAAGGTAACCTATTGAACTTTCGAAAATCCTTTGTCCGATTTTCACTTGTCCGAAAACGGATGCTCGAATTTTTATAATCCATATACATTTTTATCATATTTCTTGAAATTTCTCTAATTTCCTATCTCACTTCAACATTTTTCCGAAATTCGATAATCAGAAGAACGGATGCCAAATGTATTATTTGACAACCGATTTGTTAACCAAGTTTTCATGAATCCGATGCTAAGCGATATCGAAATGTCATTTTACCTTATATCAGTAACCAGAACAACTTTGTATAATATACATAACGTATAACAATAATAATGCATAATATCCTTAATTATAAAGACAAAATTAACATTTCTGCAGTGAGCGAGCGAAGCGAGGGAACAAAACTTCCCGGGGCAGATCCGACTCGGATAGGTTAGGTTAGAAGACTAAGGCGGGAGCTTGCTCCCGCCTTAGTCTTCGAGGTTTTTTTTTTTTCAGCAACCTAGAATGTACTCAGTTCAGTAACACGGTACAGTAAGTAAAGTATAGAATGTAGGTTAGAACTGCGACTTCTACGTAATGTGCTACCAAATAAAATGTCTGTATTGAGCGAGCGAAGCGAGCGAACAAAACCTTCCGGGGCAGATCCGACTCGGATAGGTTAGGTCAGAAGACTAAGGCGGGAGCTTGCTCCCGCCTTAGTCTTCGAGGTTATTTTTTTTTTAGCAACCCAGAAAGTACTCGGGTCAGGAACACAGTAAGTAAAGTGCAGAATGAAGGGTAGAACGCGACTTCTACAATATCTGCCACTAATACTTGACGCTACTTGTTTATTCGAAACAATCAATTCGATTGTTAGATATGGGGTAAAATAATACTTCGGTCAAAATATTTTACGCTATAAAAAGTAGTTGGCAAATGATACTTCGGAAGTGTTGATTCGAATCATAAGCGAAATAAAATTGCTGCTAACTGAGAAAGGGGGTAAATAATAAGAAGGGAAACGTACTTTCGGGGTAATAAAATTTGGGCCAATTAATAAAATGGGAAACGTTTTCGGGATACTAATATTCGACATTACAATTTTCGACTTTATGATAGGTAACCATTAGATAAGCCAATCGTCAACACACATAATCACCAAATTAAAAAACCGATATCTCCAAGATCCCATCATCACACCCCGACATGGTGCCAACAACGGGACCATCTCAGGGTTATTTATAGACGTCCGTTTAAAAAAAACTCGTAGAAGAAAGATTCTCCAAGATATCGAGTAGGTACGTAACACATTAAAAAACCTTGTCGAAAGTCGGTAAAAAATATATTTAAATGGCAAATGGAACTATTATTCTACTCATTCTAATCAAATGGAAAGCTGTTAATCGACGCTTTAGCGACCCGACTTAGCATGTGTACAATACTGATACTAAAAACTTCCTCTTGAATCTATCTAGGTATTAAACAAAACCGCATAAAAATTTGTGCCGTAGTTTTAAAGATTTAAGCATACATAGGAATATAGGGACAGAATAAGCCACTTTGGTTTAAGAATAATACAGACTACAAACGAAATCCTTAAAAGAAACAGTAATACTCGTAGTAATTTTAAATTATCAACTTAACCCCTCGTAGTTTGAGACGAATCCGTGCGAGGGAATTTCAATCAATTGTTTTAAATATCAAGGTAAATTTTTCAATACCTAACGTAACTTGTCAGGAAGCATAGGGGTTAAATATAATTAATCCTAAAGAAACCCTTAAAAGAAGCTGTCGATCTAAGCCACCCCAATTGGTTCCCAAAGCAAAAGTGCCCATCACGCTTGCAGCGTTTCCTCGCTAAATCGCGATGGATAGTTTATACTAGCGATTTTGATATGTTACCTACTTACACCGCCGTGACCGATGTTACTATTAGAGAAAATAAACTGCTCGAATTATATAAAAGCGTGTTTATTCCGTGGCTTAGACGAGTGAAGTGTTAGGAACAGTCAAAGCATTCGAAATCCGTTGCTACACAAACAACCAGTCATACAAATAAGTCTATGATATAGAGCATGTAATTTACATAGGTTCCAACAGTTACTTCCGATATTTATTTATTCACGCGTTTATAAATTTATGGACGAATACGCCGAGTACAAAACTGACGGATTTCCGGATGTGGCGTCGTATTGATACGCGGCGCGTTTCCGTTTCCTGACGCCCAACTTTGCTCGTGGTCGGAAACTCCTGACTTGAGTCGAATTCTGTTGCAACATTCCCTTGATACTTATTACGGTTAATGAAATTCTCATGCTATGTGTATGTACACACCATGCATAACAGGCCATAAGCGTTTAGATCCTGCAGACCTAGTCAAGATGCCATTCTTCAAGCGTACCTATACGATGAGCCCGGATAGCTGGGTCAAAATTATTTTTGTTGTCTTGTTTGATACCACTCTGTCACGCTTTTAGTTGCTGTTTCGACTCAGTATATTAAAAAAATCCGGTGCACTTGGATTTCTTTTTCATGCTACTTTTTTAATCCATACATCATAAAATTGAAAACAAAACATCATCTCGTACAAAAATCACCGTTTTTTAGGGACACAAAATAAGTCAACGAAAAGAATTTTCACCCAGCTGCCACCGTGTTACCCGTTAACCTGCCGCTAAATATCAGTGTTTGCACTGCTGTGTTTCGGTTTGGGGGTAAGATAGCCGGTGTAATTACTGGCGGCGTAGGTAGTAGGCAGAGCACAGGCGATTTTTTGATCACTATGTCCATTGGCCTCAGTTCCTGCTTTCCATCAGGTGGGCTGAGAGCTCAGTTGTCTACCATCGTCACATAAAAAATAATAATAAGCGCTAAGTAATAAATGTATGTTGATAAAATATAAAAGTGAGTGAGTTTTCTCATAAGTGGTGTGAAAAGCAGTATATGTAATACGGTAGCAACGCTGAGGATTCCACTTTAGTAGTATTGTGGAATCCATCGCTTCAATCAGGCTTCAATGGACGCCCTCGTCAGAAATATATCATTTTCATACCTTGTGACACAATCTACTATTTCATCTTGATATTTTTTTTATCTAACCACCAACTTCATTCATTTTCGTATGCTTTAGCAGATCATGCTTAGCACATGATTGGCATGTCAGTAAGTCGCCGCGAGATATATTTTCCATCTTTTACTATATGAATAAAACAGAGATGGATATCTCGCGGCGACATATTGTCGCACTAATCAGAATGTGCTAAGCCAACTGCTCCATTACAATTTGACTTTATAATTGCTTTCTAATCCAAGTCTAATTTGATTGAACTGTTTAATGCTATCGCATTCTAGAGGTTAAGTATACCCAATGTTCAGTGTTTTGGCAAAAGCGCAAACAATTTGTTGGCATTGATTTCCGCTGCCCGAGCACAAAACATCAGCAGACATGACGTTACACTTAACGAAGTTTCCGTTCCATTTCGCAAAAACGCTGGAAAGTTTCCTCAATTTTTACGATGTTGATACAAATAATATACGTATAGGTAAGTACATAATACATACCATGTTACAGTAAAACATTGGTTCTTGCTCATGATTTTTTTCTTGGTTGTACCCCAAAGTGCAACCTGTAAAATACCTACAGACTGACAACTCGTTAAAAATGCCTCGATATTAATTCAATATTTTGTCTTATCTATGTCGTATTACGTAGTATTAACTTTTTTGGATTTCGCCTAGTTTTCGAGTTAAAAATATTTTTTTTAGTACAGATGGTGTACTTTTTAGGCTCTAGTGCGAGAAGTGGGTCATTTTACGTCAAGCCCGAAACTTAGGAGGGCCATCTGTACTAAAAAAACGTCGTACGAAACACGTGCAAAAACGAAATTCGAAACTAGTGTCGATTTAAAACACTTCCTATCGGTCGTGTTAAAACATCGCCTCTCGTTTCGAATTTCATGTTTTTCGTACTTGTGTCGTAATGTGCTATTTTTATTGTTACTCAGTACAAAAGGCTTTTTTAATGCCGTTGATGCCATTATGGAGAATAGTCTCACTATCCTCATTGATAGATGTCATAAAGTGAGCAACAAAACCTTTCAATATGAGGTTTTTAGAATAAAAAAACTTAACCCGTTCGCCTCCGGTACTGTTTCACTAAGTGCTAATACTATGCCGATCGGAGTTATATGATAGACATCTTATGCCAGTGACACGCATGTGTGACCAAAAAGATTCATATGCCGGCGACACAGCACTGTGTCAAAAACGTTCGTATTTTTATGCCACTGGCATAGGAGTGAGAACTTGATTGATGCTAGTGGCATAAGAATAAGATTACTTTGATCACGTATGTGTGACACTGGCATAGGAGTACAGTTTTTTCGGTCACATATGCGTGTCACCGGCGTCGAACGTGTTAATATTAATATTGAGTTCTAGTTTTATGAATACCATTTACACTTTTTATATGAAAACACATCACAAAATTGTTAAAAAATTTAGAAAAAAAAATGTGTATAAATTACCACATCTGTATTTAAAAAATATTCTTTCTTTTGGCCTCAGAAATGCGTGATTAAAATGATTCCGTTTCCTAATGAGCACCTTGTATCATAAAGTGTTGGGGGTTCATAGACAAATTAAAATGTTATCTGACGGATATTTTTATTTTTTGTCCGGGAATTGTGAAACAGTAACCAACTATGTCGTCCCTATTAAGAGTCAATTAAATAAGATACCGTATTGTTCTAAGGGTAAATTATTTGTTTTTAAACTGAGCCTACACAATAAATACCAGGGTCGCGTTTTATAAAGTTACAATTTACAATTTCGCTGTTTGCCTCTCTTTCTAGCCAATATGTGAGTGCGTTAGAGAGGCAAACAGAGAAATTGTAAATTGTAACTTTATAAAACGCGACCCAGCTTTGTTCTCTATTCGTTTGTTTAGCCTTGCAGAATCAAAATGGCCGCGACGAAATGAAGTGTCCGGCAGTTGGGCCATTCTGCCCACAGAGGGCAGTGTTGCCAAGGCAATTAATTAAAACTAGCCTGGCTTCATTTTCCTGCTTTTGTTACTGCACTCATATTTTCTTGTTTTGTTCCAGTTTATTGTTTCCCGTAAAAGCGGTGATATTAGAAATATGCAGTAAATTACTCGTTGTCGTAAAATAAACAAATAAATACTATATAACTCATAACATGATTCTAACAAAAAACTTTCTTGTTTATTGGTTTAGATCAAGTCATCATTTTTTATCAGTACTTAAATGTAAATAATTATGCGAATCTTTGCAACACTAGAGAACCATCAGAAATGTTAAGAATTAATACGAGTGCGAAAGAATTAAGTAAGTTCCTTTTCGCAAGTGTATCGTAGGACGTTTTTCAGTACAGTACAAATGACCCACCGAAGTTTGGACCTGACAAGAAATGAACAAATTCTCGCACTACTGCGTAAAAAAGCACCATCTGTACTGAAATTCATAGTAATTATAACATTAGTACCAGTGTAGCTTGTAAGTTTTTTATTTTTTTTTACTCTTACTCTAATTTGTCAAATATACATATTTGACCAACAACAGACAGCAATATTAAAAAGTATACGTTATAAAGGTCATTAATTACCTATATTATAACTTCGCTAAGAGGTGCTTGCTAGTACAACATAGCACCTGTTTTTTTAGGCAAACGCAGTCTCGTGAACAAGTTATGTAAACGACTGTACCTACATAACTATCATTCCACTGCTTCGTTGCATGTAACAACAGACACTAGGTACCACAGATGTCATATATACCATAGATCAAGCAAACGTATCTACTTAGCGTGTCAAATGAACTCAGTGAAATCCACTGAGTTGTCCGTCTTTAATCGCAGCTTGCAGCTTTCAGGCATCAAATTTTGTAAGTTGAAGTGAACAAAAACATTAATAATACCTCCTTAAGTAATATTAATTGCAACAACACATAAAAATATGAATACTCAAGGGCCTGAGACATATTTAAAATCATAGACAAGTAACAACTTCAGTACAAAATCTTTTTTTTTATGTTGGCACAACAAAGTGGCTCCACTCCACCTGACACGCTCGGCCGCCATACAAATGAATGAACTAGTTTCTTCTATCCAAATCGAATTCTGTGCTAGGTACACTAGGTATTCATATCTCTCATTACGCATGCACTAGGGCACGCAATCCCGGGATTCAAATGTATGCAATTACGAGATTAGAGATTATAAAATCCCGTGATTGCATACATTTGAGTGCATCAATCAGATAAGTAACTGTTACATAACGCCCATAAGCATAAAAAGCAAGGCGGCATGTGTCTAAGATATAAGGTAAAAGATATAGATACGTGCAAGGTGCCAAATATATGCATATTTATTTTTGTCCGGTTACTATTGCCGATTTCTAAGAATGAACTTTTGACAGTTATAGATTAATCCATATTAATAAGAGTGTAAGATTCACCATTTTTCCGATAGTCTTAACTCATATATATATTTATATATATAAGGCTCGCCACTCAAGAACCTTCCACGTACCGGAAGGTGTAGCGTGGGTAGGCCCCCCACAAGGTGGACTGATGACCTGGTGAAGGTCGCAGGAGTCCGCTGGATGTGGGTGGCGCAGGACCGGTCATTGTGGCAATCTTGGGGAGAGGCCTATGTTCAGCAGTGGATGTCTTTCGGCTGATATGATGGTGATGATGATGATGATAAGGCTCATTTCTAAAATATCAAATGTTCATTATTAGAAATCGAGAACTATACAGTGTGTTACCATGATGCAGGCTATAATTAAACCCGAGGATTGAGATGCAGATTTTTAGACAAACCATGTACATTATTTGTTTAAAAATCCTATTTTTAATAGTAATTAACTTTCTAAGAAAACTTAATTGAGAATGCCATGTACTTCAAAATTAATCGTTAATTTCCACTTGATTTTCACAATGACAGATCGCAGCCACTCGCAACGTATGACAACTAAGCAGTACACGCGTTACATTGATCGTTCGAAGGAAATAAAAATAATTGTTCAGTTAATTTTAATATGTGTAAACTCTAAATACTTGAAAACGATTGCCAGTAATGCGTATTATTCCGGATTTTCGTAAAAGCCAGGGTCACGGTAACACACTGTATAATGTCGAGTAGGTATACGTATTTTATGCAATATTTTTTTTTACATTTTTTTTTATCTATTGTTTATGTATTACCTCCTGGCAGTTCACATCTCATTACAATGCAAGTGCAAGACACGAAGTGCAAGACACGTGTTCTGACACTTTGTTGGTCTTCTTTAACTCCAATTCTCCACTTTAGACCTCTAACGACCTCGCAAAGTTTGGGCGTTTTCGAAAAAACTTTTACATCGTAGGCATTTGAAGTACGGTTCCGTTTCAATGTGAAGTTCCGGATTGTTATTTACTTCCTAGTTCTGGTTTGTGTTTATGTTCTTCCAAGGCTTTCGCAGAGTATTTCTTATTGGTATTTTATCTTATGTCCTGAAATACTATCATAATAATATTTGTAGGTACTTCTTCTAAATAATGTAGGTATTCGTCTCTTCATCTTGTTTTAATAAGTTCCAAACGTGAATACCTACTTACCTAGTCGGTCCATAAGTTCTGTCATAAATATTTTGTCTTATAAAACATTGTAAAAACAACAAATACAAAAAACGTAACCATGTTTTGAAAGCTTATTTCATGGTGATCAAATTGCGTTATAATTGTTTTGAAATGAATATTCACATTTTGTGCCATTCCTTTTAAACTTGAGATTCTCGACCATAGTCAGCACGCGGCCAATTTTTGAAAACATGCTTCACAAAACTGATAGAAAACTAATATTGTAGAAGTATCCGAATCAAACATTTTGGTTTTTGTGTAACCTCTATAATAGGACATCCTTTAAAGCTAGAATGTAGAGGTCTAAGAAGCTCGTACTTCAGATCAGTCATACCTAGAAAATTTCGTATTTTACAATCTCGCATAAAAACGCGTAAATTTGAGTGTCCCAAAATAAAGGCATTTGGTAAAACGCGTAAAATAGCTATTTAAGGTTAAAAACCAGTTGACTCTTGTACATCAAAATAAAGGTAATAGACCATGGTATCATGATTTGTTACGAAAAAGCCATAGAAAACAAAATAAAAATTAATAGGTGCTAAAATTACCAGAATCGGCCGCGTGAATTTGACGTTTTTTTTCATACCTTTTTTCACATGTTACGAGGCTTTGTGCGAAAACAAAACAATAATTTTTGTGAAAATTTATTGTACGTCAATCACTATTAAAGAACCTTTAAAACCATATATATAGTTATATATTTAATAGTACCTGTCAGCTTTGTTGACGTCAAAACTTTTATGACAGAACTTTAGGACCGACTAGGTACATTTTTTGCTTTCGACTGTATACTTAGTTACTTATGACAACAGTTTTTTCAAGCGAACCCAGCGGTAGTTAAGCCCATGTAGCTTTGCTTGCTGGAATATACATGTAAACAGTTATGTATACTATCATGAAAAAAAAAACGAAATATAAATAAATACCTATCACCGTAGAAAGAAACGAGGTAAACATTTTACACATTCAAGTGATCCAATTAAAATAGATTTTACACATCTAAATTTTTCATCAGTAGGTAAACTTCTAATGCATATTTCTTATTTAGTTTGACAAGTGTGTCACGACTGTCACGAGTCTCACGATCACGACCATATGCAGAAGTTAAGGGTTTCCGAAAAGTCCAGCATTTTGATACTTATTTGTGAATTAGCCCCTACGTCGAGCTTTCTGTTAATAATAAAACAATAGAGAAAAATAAGTTTATCTACATCCATATCATATGTTGTCTACAATATGTTTAGCGGCGGTTGCAAATAGCCTACTTTAAGAAATCTGTATCTGTGGGTGTATCGTAATTTTTACTTTACGATATCGGCAACGGTGGCGCACTGTTTCATAGACAGAAGTTTCATAGAATTTCGTTTCACAGAAATTTGTTCATATATTATTTGGATCATATACTTTCTGTTCCAATATTATTGTTTCATAGAATATTCAATTGCTTAAAACATATTTCACAGACATTCAGTTCCATGTATATTGCTATCTAACTTTTTTACTTTACAAAGTAACCAAATACTAGAATTACATTTCATGTATTTTTGTTTTCTAGGCACTTATTTCATAGATTGTTGTTTTATAGTTACTAGTTTATATAATATTTAGTTCCACTATATACTTTATTGCATAGTGATATTCTTACCTAATGAGTCATATTTAATGTAAGTATTTTGTTTCTTATACACAGATTCGCCCTGCCTCTAAAAAAACCAAACTGCTACCAGAAAAAGTAGGTAGATTGTAGGCAAAGTAGGTTAGGTAGGGTAGGTTGGGTTAGGTTAGTTAGCTTTTCAATCTGTTCTAGCCTCGAAACCCAACCAATTCAAGTAATAAATCAGGGTAAAACCGACTTGGATTGGTTAGGTTTCGAGCGTAGTTTCCCGGATGAATAAAATACCTAGTTACTTTTAATTAATTGTTTATGTATCGTCATCCTTGCGAAACCAAAAAAAGGGGGGCTCGGGGGGCGGAGCCCCCCGCATTAAAAAATAACAAATTTGTACCTCCCCTGCTCTAACCTGGATAGGTTCGTTAGGTACCTTTTATCCCTTAGAGCAGAATAAGAAGCCCCGCGCAGCGGGGCTTCGTCGACCGGTTTCCAGGTCTAAATCGCTTACTAAAATTCTTTGGACAAAGGTATTTCTTTAGTATTTGTTTAATGGTATGTAATGATAATTCTATAGTTTAATTATCACTGAATAAAAAATATTAAGTTTGATACAATGACAAACAACATTCAGTTTTTGAAACAACTGTTCTAGACAAAAAATACTATACGAAATAATAATATTTGATTGAATACGCTATGAAATGAAATTCTAAGAACTACATATCTGAACAATAAAAAATATACAAAACCAGATTATACAATGTAAGAGCTCTGAAAAATGATCATTCTATGAAATGAAAATACGAGAAACATTTTCTATGAACCAATATTCTGCGAAAATGTTGTCTATGAAACAACGTACAACCATCGGCAACCGATATCTTAATCACAATAAAATTTCGAACATTCTGTTAAAAAGAAAAATCACACTTTAATTTCGATTATCGAATGAATCGATTTATAATTTCATTCACATTAAAATTCATATTCCATACATTCTTCTAAATCTCGAATATTGAAAATCGATTTGAGAATCGATATCGACTCAAGACCTTACCTTGTTTATGAATTAAAAAAAAAATTATGTCAGTCATTTGTTTTGTTTCAATTGTTACAAACATCCAACTTTTTTGGACTGTTGACTTGAGTTCGTTGTGAAATATTTACACTGAAAAATGAGTTATGACGATGAAGACAGTGATGTTGAAATGTGTGAAACACCACCAGAAATCCGGGACGCCGCTACAACCGTGACCAATAATTTGCTGCCACAAAAATAAACATAAATATGGTAGAAAACGTATTATTATTTATTTATTTATTAAAACAAAAGTTTACATGACATTACAGTAGAACACCGATGCGTCATGAAACTAAAACTATACAATTTAAAAAATAGAATACAAATACAAAATAAAAAAAAAAACATATTAATTAGATTTAGGCGACACAACTGCGTGGCTCCGTTGCGTCGTCTGAGCCGGCATCGTTCGGCATGTTGCCCCGAAACCGCCGAAACACGACGCCCTTCGGCCAGAAGTCCGGACTCGCGATAGTGTCTTGAAGCGGCCGCGGCACGCGCACCACAAACGAGCTGAAGTGCACGTAGTGGCGCGACCGCAGCTGCTGCACCCTCAGCGAGAGGCCAGTCTTCCGGTAGACGTACTCCGCCACGTCGTCAGCCACGGCGGAGTAATGCAGGCGCGATACGTAGAGCGCCTTACACGGAGGTGCGACCCGAAGACCAGAATTAACCGGCTCGGCGATGCCACCCAGAGTCTTGCGAGGTGCCCTGCGCACCTTGCTCTTCCTTTGAACCAGTGTTAATCCCTCCTTATCTACCCTGGTGCGGGAGGACATTTCCCTATTGGGAGCCCGTAATTCACTCGCCTTAGAGGGCGAGTTGACCCGGTCAGCTGCGACTTGCTGCCCGGTGACGACATCGGCGTAGGCACAGGCACGCTGACGTAGCTTCGAAACAGGGGGCGGCGCGGATGGCGGAGCGGCGCGTGCGACTTTTGTGACGGTGTCAGCAGCACGTAAACGTGACCCGACGCACGAGCCGGGACGGACTTCGGTCTTGAAACTCGATGTCTGACCGAGTATTAGGAGCGCTATTCCGCAAACTGATGACTTCGTTGCGTAGCTCGGCAATAGTTAATTGGGCCGCGTCAAATTTCAAAATTACTTCCGCAAGAATTGTCTTCAGGGCCACTATATCCTTCAACAAGCTGCGAACGTCTACGTCCTCCGGAGAGACAGACGGCAGGCTAGCTCCCATTTTCACAAACTTCGGAAGTCGGTCCTCGTAATCCCTTAGGATCTTCTTTATGTCCCCAAGGGTCTTTTCGCCGGTTTCATCCCCTCTCCGGTGGGGAACATATGTGCCGGCAATTCCTAAGTATTGCCACAGCACCTGCTTCGCTACACAGAAGTCATCGACTGTGTAAGTCGATGCCCAGGAACTTAACTGCACAGCTGTCTCCACGTCCATAGCTCCATCTCGCATCAACTTTTGTTTTTCTTGCAGATAGGCCAGAAAGTCATTCATAATGGGCTCACGTTGTTCGCTCATTGTGAAAAATCGTTAGCAGCGGCCGGGCCGCGCTTTATTCGCAATAAATAAATTAATTACTCATCAATGCGTCCGCGTCGCTTCGCGCATTGACAACGACCATATATGCATGTAGATAAAGTTATGCATGCAACTGTTCATAATCAGGCATTAAAACACTCGTGTTAAACAACACTCAAGTATTGATGCCTCTCATTATGAACCAATCACATAAAATACTATTAGGTAACGTTAACTGTCTGTACATGGCTCTGACAACTCACAAATCTAAATGCAAAATAACCATAATACACACTCGGTCAATTAATACGGGTCAGGTGGTTTTTTTTTCATATAAAATAATGCAAACATGGAGATTCCTAATATTTTTTTAAATATTTATGTGTAGATAAAATCTATGTATTGGAATTTCCCTAAATTTATAAATAAATCCAAAAAATTATTTAAAATGGTCGTTAGTCCGGTTTGTATAGACAAAAATGTAGACCGTTTAAGAAAACCACCTAAAATGTATGGTAATAAGAGTTTTTTAATCATGAGTTGCTATTTTTAAAAGGTTTTTATTAACTTCACCGCATCTTGTGATCGATTTTTCAACCACTTCTACTGCACCAAAAATCAATGAAATTTGGAACCCGTGTCAAGTCCCCATGACAATTTTTTTGGTACAATAAAAATCTTTTAACTTAAAACTTTTTTTACTTATTTTATTATATCTACGGAGTCATCTGACGATAAACTTCCGTATTTTTCGGATCGGGTGAAAACTTCAGGGAAATTCCAATACAATCGGTTGTTAAAAACGGTTTCACTTGTATTATAAATATTTATTTTAAATGTTTGTATTCAGCATGTTTCCAGTATTTTCTATGAAAAAATCCACCTGACCCGTATTCACTGGCCGCGAGTGTATTTTACACCAAAACCTCACTTTGTAAGTTGCACTATATAAAGGGCACGCTACCTACGGAGCGTGAATTGGCGTAAATAACTAAAGGCCCATGTCCGGCAAAGGGTGATAAGAAGTGTTGGAATTTAATAAAACTATAACGCTAACCCTCCTTTCCTAAAGGGTTCAAATAGCCCTAGAACCAAAAGAACCTATATAAACTATATCCATACTGGCTTTAAGATCTTGCGGATATTGAAATCCGGTAGCCAAGATAAAACGGTTTTTACTCAAAATACTATCGCCCCGACACAAGTACCCCGGTACTTACTTGCATTTTTGTGGTATTTCTTAGTTTTTTGCATATTAGTTCTCTATTGGGAAACGACATGACGTAATAATTAAAAAGTCAATCTTTAGATTAGTCAGCCTCCGTAGCCTAGTTGGTATTGGTAGTGGCCCTGCCTACGAAGCTGGAGGTTCCGGGTTCGAATCCCGGCGAGGGCATTATTTGTGTGTTTATTTATCACAAATATTTGTTCCTTGGTCATGGCTGTCTATGTATTTAAGTATCTGTATGTATCCATCTATTATATATATCATCGCCTGGTACCCACATCACAAGCCTTAATTGAGCTCAACGTGGGACTAAGTCAATTTGTGTAAGATGTCCCAAGATATTTATTTATTATTTATTTATTTAAGATTACTTACAATTAGTGTATAAAGGTGCATTTAGACCAAACGAGCATTCGCTCATTCTATTCCCCACTCTACGAAATCAACGAATTTCGACGAATCACGTTTTATGTAGTGAATAGTGAAAGAATTTCGTTGAGTGGGGGATAGATTGAGCGAATGCCCGTTTGGTCTAAATGCACCTTTATAAAAAGGCTAATGAAGAATAATAGTTGAATTGGTTTATAGTTATCCTCCATATAGTCTAGACTGTTGTTTTATTTGTCATTCCAAATTATTTCCACAACTAAATAAAAATCCCGTCAAAAATTAAATTGTCACGAATATAGACATCACAAAGTTTGCCAGAATGTTTTGACGTTTACTTTCAAAGTATAATATGTATTTTCATTCTAATCCACCTGAACATAAATTAAATTTTAAATTAATTCCAAACTTCTGACCAAGTTTGTCAGAAGTCGAAAACAATGATCAGTCGCAGGAGTTACAATTCGTGTCATTATCATCAGTGCTTACCACGAGTTGCCGCTGCGGACTTACTTTTTATCCATTCCGCTCGTACTTGCTCAATAGCGCGAGCGAGCCGGATAAAGGTCTCTGCCCATTGTCTCTGTACCATACCATGCCGTAGCATGAACGTATCAGACAAAAAACTATTCTTTGTATTGAAAAGTATGGACTATGCCCACTAGGATGTTCCGGCGCCGGCCAACACCGTCTCATACTTTTCAATACAAAGAATAGTTTTTTGTCTGATGGGTCAAAAACGACAAAATTCTTTTCGTTGTCTTATTTTGTGTCCCTAAAAAACGTGACGCAGTGATGATTTTTGTATGAGATGATGTTTTTGTTCAATTTCTAATGTATGGATTGACACATTCGCGGACACTACTTCAGACACAATAGAAGAAACAATGAGATTACGCCTATAGGCTTTGAGTGTCCGCGAAGGTGTTAAAATGTAGCGTGAAAAAGAAAGTCGAAACAGCAACTAAAAGCGTGACAGAGTGGTTTAAAACAAGACAACGAAAATAATTTTGACCCTGATACGTTCATGCTACGGTCATGATAATATCATGACCGTATCATATTATGGTACGGTCTAGTGGGCATACCTTAAAAAGTAAGCGCGCGTTAATAAAGTAGCGGCAGCTCATGGTACGGCTACTGGGTGCTTAGACAAGTTGCCAATCGCTAAACCTAATCGTCAATCGTAAGCGAAAAGCAGCTAACTGTCTTTGTCGCACTAATATGAAAGTGTCAGAGAGAGAAAACTACGATACGCTACTAAGCGTTAGCGATTGGCAACTTGGCTAAGCATCCTGTTGGCATACATTAAAACGATATCGTTTATTCGATACCTGAAAAAGTCCTTTACGATCACTCCCATACATCAGTGCGAGTGTGTTATTTAAATATACATTTCTTTACTCGAGTAAACGCTAACGTAACCGTTACTTGCCAACTCACGCTAAGATATTTGGGTTATTCCCACCTGTTACCACCAACTTGACACCAGTGGTAACAACTGGGATTTTTTTTCCCACCTGTTACCACCAGAGTACTTGGTGGTAACTACTGGGAAAAATAAATCCCAGTTGTTACCACCAAGTACTTTACTAGTAATGTGCTTGTTTTGTAATAGAATATACACAAAATACTTTGCCAGTTATTAATAAGGAGCTAATTTTATGAATATTACTTTATTTATAAAATATCTTATTAACCATCGAATTTTACTAAAAATGAATACATTATGAAATATTTTTTAAACTTTTTTTTTAAATATGTTGTCAGTATTACCTACTCTGAATCTGAACCAAAAATATTAAGAACTACTGACTTGATTATCACAGGGGCAGGTAAAAAGATATCGGGTGATCGGCTCGTAGAAGGGAAAACTTTCATTTTTCATCATGTTGTTTTAACTGATTACGAATATCAATACTTTTTTAAGATTATTATAACTACTACAAGGTTTTACGTACTTACACGAAAAATGAAATATTGAAATATTCTTTTTTTGAATAAAAAATCAGTGTAATTCGTCTTTATTTCTAGTATAACATTTTATAATAATTATAGTCTCTGAAAATTGTTACCATTGTATAAAAAATGTATGGCTACTAGGTATCCTATTGCAATAGGACTACTAAATATTAACTTAGTGGTAACTACTGGGAAAAATAATTCCCAGTAGTTACCACCAATTAGTTTAGTGGTAACAGTTGGGAATTTTAATTCCCAGTTGTTCCCAGTGGTAACAGGTGGGAAAAAAATTCCCAGTTGTTACCACTGGTGTCAAGTTGGTGGTAACAGGTGGGAATAACCCAGATATTTTTGTTATTACAAGAAAGAAAAAAATGTTTACTTAAGTAAAACATTCCTTATTATTATAGCTCTTATGAGTTTCACTAGTTAGGTAATTAAGATTCCTAACTAGAGGAATTTTGTGGTTGGTATTTATTGTAAACCAATTTCGTTTGCTAGCTTTTAAACCAAAATACTACTGCAAGCCTAGCCAAGTTGTCATTCAATCGTACACGATAAGCGATAAGTCTTGTGACCATAATGCTGTATGGAATTGGTCACCTGACTTTTCGTACAAATCTGTCATTCTCGTACATTTATTACTTATCGCTTATCGTATACGATTGCAAAATGGCATCTTGCCTAGGCCAGCTGTTGACCGAAAACAATATCGAAGCGATGGTGGTCTCGATTTTGGCTCTGAAATTAAGGATAAAATATTTCCATAAATAATTAAGGTTAATTCTACCCAGCTAACTATCCCTAGGGAGGAAAATGAAACTGAAAGGCTTTTAAAAGTTAAAGGAGACAGGGGGATACCCGAGTAAGAGAGACATTTTTTACAATATTTTATTTAACTTGAAATGTTCTCTTCATGTTCAAGGATAATAGGGCACCTTCTACAACACGGCGAATACATAAACCCTTAATTCGGCGGAAATAAGGGACATGGTCGTGTGTTCAAGCCTTCCGAGCCCTGAATAGTCTTTATAATGTCTGGTTCGAAAACGAATAGAAAAAGTGGGTCAAAGATCAAGTCCAGTATTTTGGACGTTGTTCAATCACGGCCGCACGGGTTAACACGTTCCCTGTGCAAGTGCATGCATCACATGTGATACATTTGAAGGTATTGAGGATACGTCAATGCAGCATATATGATGCACGACCCTATTTAAATATAGGGATAATTTAAAATTTGCACGTATGAGCTAAGCTACGTTAACTTACCCGAACGTCTCAGCTGTAAAAAGTGACAATTTGATAAAATTAGGTATTGGCGGACTTTTAATACTGTTGCCAGGTTATGCTTGAAATTTTGTGCGAGAATTTGCACGTGAGAGGTGACACTATCGATTTTAGCTGCACATGGAACGTGTTAAGACTATCATAGAAGGAAAAAGGAAGAGAGGACAGCCGAGAATTCTCTAGTTTCTTTTTCATCTGGTCCAATGTATGTCCTTCCCAAGAAGGCAATCGTATACGATAAGCGAAAAGTAATAAATGTATGAGGAGGACAGATTCGTACGAAGTCACGTGACCATTCTCATACGTTATTATGATCACATGACTTATATCACTTATAGTACCTATACGATTGCAGAACGACATCCTAAGCCTGCTGCTATTAAGTTAAAGAATAAATAAGGAGTTCTTTTCATCGCGCGTCTTGGTACTACTTTGTCTGTGGAGGCAGTAGCGATCAAACAAGAGGGTACAAAAGGTCAATAAAAACGATTTCCTGGTAAATTACGCTCCTTATTTACTGACCTTCTAAAAATAAAGACCTTTTTATTTGCTATTGATCGGGCTTGTTTTGAAAGGAAACAAACCGTCGCCTCGGGCTAATATGTACAGTATACATATAAGTGTCTATGTATTTAGTACACACAAGTTATAGAATCAGTAGAACTTCATATTTTAACAACAAGTGGGTCTTAATCGCATAAACTAAGTTTCGGGCATGACGTTACACCCGTGGTCGCAGGCAGACTGGCGAGAAAATATATCAAATCAACACCTTCTAGATGCGCGGTTTTGCAAACTTTCCGCACTTGGCCTTGATTATTCACTTCTAGGCTAAGGTATGCTCGGAGTTTCTTTGCATGATCGAATCAGAAATGAGGAGATCCGTAGGCGAACTAACGTTACTGACATAGCCCTCCGGATTAGCAAGATGGTCGATGTCTACAACTCAAAAATATTTAATTTAATAAAACCATTTGAGTTGTGCCACAACAAATGTGTATTTTACATTTAACTAATGCAACTTAGCCGAAAAATATTAATTTATATGTACCTAACGGTGATATAATAAGGGTGATTTAAATTTTAGGGTCACTGCTTCAAAATGAGAGAGTCGAGTAAGAACTATGTTTTGTTGAATATAATTTAATATGGCAGTGGTTTTATAGATCTACTGTATTTCTGTTTATATATTATATCCCCGGAGGCTTTCGTATCTTGTACAAATACTGGTGCGATCTGATTCTATTATCGGGGCAAATAAGAAATCATAAATAAATGAAAACAGTTACGATATTTGATTTTAAGCTCACTTGAATAAATGGTTTATCCATAACAGATAATGCAATAAGTTTTTATCAAAAAACAAGTAAGTTTAACAGTGATAAAAATTTCCACGTCTGTATGAGGTTTTAATATAATATGCAAAGAATGTCCATTTAGATTTTTTTAAGTTATATGTGTCAGATAATTTCAGCATTTCTCCAAAGTTTTAAAGTGACAGTAAATAAAACTTTACAGCCTCTAAAAGGCTAGGTTCATAAAGTTTTATTAAACAGGGCAATGTAGTATGTTAACACTTTCAAACAATTTATAAACCTTATTGCAACAATATACGGTTCACCACTTGCCAGTTCAGAATGCTCTTAGTACTAAATAAGGCACTAAATGGGATGGAACACGGCCCTTGATTAACAAAATGTCGATATACCTTAACGTGGATATAACTTTTTATTTTACAACGCTTAGGCGGAAACATAAAATGAGTTTTTTCACGATAAACCGATAAAAAGTTTCATCATAATGTTTGCCGTGTGGTGACGGCAGTAAGAATACATTTGTCACCACCCCAACTCCTCCTGCGGGTGTCGTAAGAGTCGACTAAGGGATTGAAGTGTCACTGACCATTCTACAAGATTGATGATGGGCAGCAGCGTCATGGACACATTACTGCGATCGCCAATCCGCTTGCCCAGCGTGGCGATTATGGGCATTTACCTCCTAATGCGTCTATACGCATAGTTAATAGGAGAGGCCTACGTCCAGCAGTGGACTAACATAGGCTGATGCTGTGGTTTGTGAATCATAATGTCAATTATGGCCGTGTGGTGACGGCAGTAAGAATACATTAGTCACCATACCAACTCTTTCCGTGGTTGTAAGAGTCGACTAAGGGATTTTAAGTGTCACTGACTATTTAGTTATTGAAGATTGGATAGTTAGGCAGCAGCATCATCATAGTGAAGTGGACACTGCGATCGCCAACATGCATGCCCGGCGTGGCGATTATTGGGTATTTACCTTCTAATGCGTCCATATGCTTAGGTAATAGAAGAAGCGTATGTCCAGAAGTGGACTGATTATAGGATGTTGATATGAGCCGATTATATGCCAATTATACAGGGTATAATCGTTAAGTGTGGCCAAGCCATAATTCCGTAAATATAACAGATATTAGAAAACTTCCAACTGATATCGAAACTAAGTTACCTAACGAGTAAAATTACATTAATAACTTTTTCTAAATAGATGAAGTAATATTAAAAATACTAACTTAAAACGCTCCCATACATTTAGTATGAAGACTTACAGCCTTAAAAAAAGTCGGGTGGCGTAAGAGATAAAACTGTTAGAGATTCGTTATTTGTACGAATACATTGTAATAAAATAATAATACTACCGTTTATGAAATAATTAATCTAACATTTATTCTTAAATAAAAAAATATTCGTATTAAACTAGTCTTTGAATGAACGGTTAGGTACGTACTAAATGTATGGAAGGGTTTGAAGTTAATATTTGAGATATTTCTGATTTTATTTCAAAAAAGTTATTAGTGTAATTTTACTCGTTGAGTAACGTACTTTCGATATTAGTTGGAAATTTTCTGATATCTGTTATATTTTCGGAATTATGGCCTAGCCACACTTAACGATTACACCCTGTATGCTTTTAAATAATTAAATGTAATTGGGCATTGGCAATCTTACTCAAATTAACTTAGTCCCACGGTAGCTCGATTAAAGCTTGTGTATGGGTACTAAGCGATGATATATAATAGATTGAAGTATAGGAACTTGGTAACTCATATTTTGGATTACCCCAATAAATAACCACAATTAAAAAAGTTTGTTATGAAGCCAAATTTTCGTCTACCCATAACTACAAATTAGCGACGACGTAACTAGGGTAAAAACGTGTGTAAATAAATTAAATCAAATCAATTCGATATTTAATAGTTACATTACTATAGAGGCCGGGACGAAAGGGGTTGCCGGCCAAGACATATACCTAGACGGCCGAGCGAAGGCTTTTCTCAAACATGCAATGAAATAAACAACAAAAACAAGTTTTTTTTTATATGCACAGTATTGCATAGTGGCAGAATGTCATGATGCCTGTGCCATAAATTAATGTGGAATGGAATTAAAAAAGAGCACTTTATCTTCAAGATTTGTATTCGTCATACTTCGCAGCCTAAGATAAGGAACAGAACAACAATATTTCATTGCATGTTTGTAAAATCAAATTAAGTTTAATAGATCAAATTTATGTAGCTACTGCGATGATTGATAAGCGAAGTAGGTACACAGTTTGATTATTTTTCTCAGTGCCATTTCAAATGCTTGTTATTACAGTATTATAATTCTCTATTCTAACAGCATATTCCTGAGACTAAAGGAAGCAAAAATGTTAGAGGAGTTTTGGTGAAATCTGCAAAAAAATTTTTTTTTTGGTGCTTGGAATGCTTTAATACACAAAAAAAGGATTTTATGAATTAAACTATCGCAAAATATGCAAATTAAAGTTTTTTTTTTACATTTGCTAGGTAATTAAAGATTTGTTTGTTCATTTCATGTCTGTCAATTAAGTGTGACAAGACTAAGACAACACGGTGACGAAATCGTTTCCTAAAATGTGTTTATCATAGCGTAACGGTCTAAAACCGGTTTTGATAAAAAATCAAATTTTCTCTTAAAACAGACTGAATCCAGAAAACATCATATGACATTTTTAACTTCAAATTTGTTCAGAAATACGCTGTTGAATTTTTCCCTTTCTTCATGGGCACATTGTATAACCGAACTTCAATTCAAATAGGTAACAGAGTATATACTCGTACATAAGCTAAAATAAAATTAGATCGTAACATTGTAAGAAAAGTCCATTAGTCCCTAAGTTTTATATCAACGACAAAGTATTTTTTTCTTTCGTTCACGTCCTTTCCTTAACAGCTTTTAGGGTCAAACTTGTAAAAGTACCCTTGTGGCTCGTTTTCTGAATATACTTTATTAGAATATAGCAGCAAGTACAGTTAACAAAAACAGTAATTAGATACATAAAATAAAAGTTAAGAAGAGGCTTAAACAGATGTGCCATTCAGGCTGTATTTTATTTATTTATTTAAGCTTGATTGCACAATTAATGAAAAAAGTACAAATGGCGGACTTAATGCCTTATGACATTCTCTACCAGTCAACCACTGGGTCAAACAGAAACTTGTAGGTATTAGGTGCAGAACCGTCAACATTGAAAAGAAATAAGAAAAACACTTCACTATGATGCTGCTGCCCATCACCAATCTTCAATAAATAAATGGTCAGTGACACTTAAAATCCCTTAGTCGACTCTTAAGACAGCGGGAAGTGTTGGGAATCTTACTGCCACGCGGCGAAATACATTGTGAATTCTGTCTGTACCTACAATGAAACAGATCAAAAATAACACACGTAGTCGAGATTATGATATCTGATAATTATGTATGTGTTATTTTAAGTATATCTTGGGCTACGTAATTACTAATATATTTTTTATCTACATCCATATCATAAGTTGTCTACAATATGTTTAGCGGCGGTAAGCAAATAGCCTACTTTAAGAAATGTGTATCTGTGGGTGTATCATAATTTTTACTTTACGATATCGGCAACCGATATCTTAATCACAATTAAATTTCGAACATTCTGTTAATAATCACCAAATTAAAAGTTTAAAAAACCGACTTCAACCGGTTTCTCCAAGATTCCCGATTTGTTTCCATCATTGGTTTCCTCAAATCCTACTTTCTGAATGCAAATGCTTGTAAATGAATGAAAATTACCAAAAGCGCCATACATGTACCTATAACATTTGAAGAGATCCCTCGATTTCTCCAGGATCCCATCATCAGACCCCAACTTGGTGCCAATGGGACCATCTCGGGGTAATACACGTTCGATCACAAAAAGAAATTTTAGAATTGGTTCACTATTCTCGGAGATATCAGGTAACATACATATAACAAAAAAAAAAAAATCAGTCGAATTGAGAACCTCCTCCTTTTTTTGAAGTCGGTTAAAAAGAAAAAACATACTTTAATTTCGATTATCGAATTAATCGATTTGTAATTTCATTGACATTAAAATTCATATTCCATACATTCTTCTAAATCTCGAATACTGAGAATCGATTTGAGAATCGATATCGACTCAAGACCTTACCTGGCCCCAATTTCACCACATTAACAAGTGCTAAAATTGTACACCTACTGTTTCTCCAATCTGGGACGTCTATAGGCTACAGTTACCGCTTACCATCGGAAGGGCCATGCGTTTGTTTGCCACCAACATAAAATTTAGTGCAGGAACTTTAATAAATCAGCAGTAAATAACTACTTTTTTGCGAAGCAAAATTACAATTGTCACAAAAAACACTACAATTGTAGCGAAATTCCGACATATGCCGAACCTTATGTCAAGATTGAATGAGAATTGTACTAAACTTTGCGACAATTGTCACGCGTTTCGGAAAATAAAAAGTAGTTTATTAACGATTTAATAACGTTATTAGTAAAAATTGTATGTTGGTGGCAAACAAGCAAATGGATCGTCCGATAGTAAGCGGTAGCCGTACCCTACGGAGGCCTGTGACGTCAGTAACAGTGATATTTTACAATTGTCACACTTGTAATTATGGTGAAATAGGCCACTGGTTTATGAATAAAAAAACTAATGTCAGTTCAGTCATTTGTTTTGTTTGAATTGTTTCAAACATCCAACTTTTTGGACTGTTGACTTGAAAGTTAAATATTATCGAGTTCGTTGTGAAATATTTACACTGAAAAATTATTTATGACGACGAAGACAGTGATGTTGAAATGTGTGAAACACCACCAGAAATCCGGGACGCCGCTACAGCCGTGACCAATAATTTGCTGCCGCAAAAATAAACATATTGTAGAAAACTTATTATATGCATGTAGATAAAGTTATGTATGCAACTGTTCATAATTAGGCATTAAAACACTCGTGTTATCCTATTATGAAAAATGAACAACACTCGTGTATTAATGCCTCTCATTATGAACCAGTCACATAAAATACTATTATAATATCATCTTTCACAAAAATTCATCAT
>JALPQI010002642.1:0-24579 GCA_025490895.1 Thaumatotibia leucotreta
AGTGAGAAATGACTTGCCTTCGGAAACGTTCGTCAACGTCATGCTGTTTCAGTCTATCTCACTGAGACTGACAGTAATAGCTGTCATGCTACTTCAGTCAGACTCGGTGACACAGCCTGAAACAGTATGTGTTTACGAACGTTTCCGAAGGCAAGTAATTTCTCACTGCACCTGTACAAAAAAGCCGATTAAAGGAATGTCATTTTATTATAAAGTCAAATTCACATCATAAAAAATGCTGCTTACTCTTTAATACCATCAGCTAACAATATGGTCTACCACTCGAAAGTGGTCATGGATTCCAATTTTTTTACCCGATTTTGTCACTATTGTCTTTCTCGTAGCTGAAATCGACTGCTACGGGCTACGCCGTAGCAAATGTAACAGTCTAATCTACACACTTTCTGCTCAAAGTGTAAGTTTACAATGAAAAGTTAGTAGCATCCACTAGCAGAAAAACGTTTAGTGATTTACTCTAGAATACAACTGAAATTAATTGCTAACATCTTTCCCGTAAACGTACGGCAAAAATTTTCGTATCCAGGCCTGCTACCGCGAACACCGAAGTTCGTAAATTTCGGAGATTTGTCTCTGTCACTCCAACGAAGACGTCATTAGAGTGACAAACAAAAACCCCCGAAATTTGCGACTTCGGTGTTCGAGGTAGCAGGCCTGGTATCGCATACCGTACCTGAACAATGATAATTCCCTACTTACTGTGGCACCGTTACTGTGCAATAAATACAAATGAATCCCGTTTATGGTCGCGATAACCGGCCGAGTGTAGCCGCGAAAGATAACACGTAAACAAATGGTACTCTGGGAACTGCGAAGGTGGCACGGTGACGGCTCGTTCACTTGTGTGCTTGTTCAGCTGCTGAATATTGCTTCTACACTGAGGCATACTAGTTTCTTGGTCAATAATGTTTATAATAGATTTTATCTCCTTACCTTCATCAAGTACCCATAAATATGAGTATCGAGCTCAAACTCGATAGGGTTACGTTGTTTTATTCTCAAGTCCCTGTGGCCACTTTCAGTTTCCATCATCAGACCAGCTCTATTACATAATATGTAAATAAAACTACAGCTCCGTCGGTAATCGGGAAGTGGGTCTAATTTAAAATACAAGATTTGATTTGTGAAGCTAATTAAAAGTTTGTAAAACGAGATACGACGAATGCTCAAAGCAGCTATTGATCTGACGTGACCATAATAGGTTTCGGACTATGTAAGTACGTTGCCTACGTGAAAGTGATAAACTATTACAACTCGTATTTCATAAATAATTAGATGTCCATAATTATTAACGTAGCTTCAGAAACAATATTTGCCCCAATCAAACTTTCCAATTCATAATTTTCATTATTATCCCGAACAAGTTTCTGTAGTAAATATTGGTTTTGCTGTAAAGCTTTGATTCAAACAATAGGCTATTTCTATTTAAAGCTCGCAGGTCGCGCATAAAGCCGACTCGTTGGTGTGGTAGAATTATTAATCGTGAATGTTCCGTTGAAAGCCACTTCGATCACACACTAGTAGGGCTACTAGCATTATTTAACGGCCCATCAAATATTCACCAGCCAATGTTATTTCAGGGAGCAGTTCCTGGCTGTGTTGCCCGAAGTCCAGGCGAGCGCAGACCAGTGGCTCCAGGAGACCGAAGAATTAAAGTCCATCGAGACCAGACTCCAGGACTGCCACCAGCAGATGGCCTTGGTGAAAGAGATAGAAGCGTATGGATCCAACTTAAGCAGCCATCCATTATACGCTATCTCACAGAAATATTCTTCTTACAAAAAAGCAAAAAACGCCGTCGAGGGACTCTATGAAAGCCCTTGTAAAGATCCTCAACGATTTCGATACTCAGATAGAAAGTTTTGCGGCAGCCAACGAAGCTATCAACGGTCCCACGTTGGTGTCATGGGTGCAAGAATTTTCAGGACCGAATGAAGACGATGACAAACCGATATTCGACCACATCAAGGAGTTCCTCGCTAATGCCGGACAGAGCTCAATGATAACGCAATGCGAGCAAGCAGAGAATGAACTTAATCAAAGCATGCAAGAAACAATAGCTCTCGTCAGATCGTGCTTAGAACTCCTTTCACAATACGTGGCTGTGTCTCAATACTACCCTCAAACTCGAACGGAGTATCACCGCGTTGTAATGTTCCGAAAATGGCTTGCAGAAGCTTTAGAGAGCAAATCTCCCGAGGTTTGCCGGGAAGTTTCCGGCCAAGTAACAGCTCTCGTCAATGCTGACAGTGCAAACAATACCGAACAAATAGTTGCGTACAACTTCCAATTACAAACTATAACCGCTGAAGCCAACGTGAATTTGAACAAGGCCATTGAAAGACTACAAGTACATGGAGGGTCAGATGCAGTGGCAATTGCTCAAGAGGCATATATTGAGGCGAAGACTAATATCAGCAGTTGGGTGCGTTCTGAAGAGGGTGCTGGGGCAGCTTTGGAGAGCGTTGTTATAGGAATGCTATGCAACTTGAACAGACGATACCTAATCTTAGAAAACAGTGCACAAAGCGCAGGCGACTGTTTAGTCGATTTGACGTCTAGGGAAGGAGAATGGTTCTTAGACGACATGAGCGCTTTATCGATGCAAGCTGTCGAACTACTATCCCTGCTACCTCTACAATCCGCTTCTGTCGAAGACTCCGCCATACCCATAGCAGTGGAATGCGTTCGTAACGCTAACCTGCTCTTATCTGATTTGGTGCAACTGAATTACAACTATAGCACCATAATCCTGCCGGAAGCTATGAAGAAGCTTCATCAGGAAGACCCGTCGACGCTCATGATGATTAGCGAGCTGAACGCAGTGATCATGAATACTCCGATGTCGTTGAACGAGCTGCTTACTCAGTTGGAGATGAATTTCAGATACTTACTAATGGATATGGAAGTAAGTCAAATAGTCATATACACTTGTGATGTTGTGATACACTGCTGACTGCTTGGGTAATCGTACAAGTATCAGCGAGGGTACAGATTGAACTAGTGATGGATCGTTCCCGGTAATTTCCTAATGTTAGTGTGGGGAAACTTTCCATCTGGGAGTATTCCACATACTTTGTTGGGAAAGTTACCGGAAACGACCCATCACTAGACTGGACATTATATGTAGTCTGAGCACTCCCATTCATTTAATTTAACTACTTGTCCCTTTTATTTCTGTCCTAAATCCAGCTGAAATGTAGCTCCACTTAGTGCTAAAATAAATGTAACAGTGTGTCAAACCGTTCTAATATCCGATAGTGACCCGCATCTTAGAATTCAAAGCCGGGCAGCGTAGTCCCGGAACTCGCAAGTTAACGACGTCGCCCGCATCGCAATTTGCTACTTGCGAACTTCGCTAAGATTGAATTGAAAACTTTTGCTACTATAACATTCTGCATCGTATATTTTAAGATAATATGAACACGTGAATGCTGTCGTGATTTACACTTAGTTCTAAGTAGGTTGGAGGTAGAAGCGTTGATAAACTTTGTAAGATAGTTCAAAATTTTGTGGCAATTTGAGAGAATAATGGGGTGAATACTTTTTTGAGATTTCCACAATTTTAGGTAAACATGTCATTATATGCGGCACTTGGAACATGTGCTTTATTTTCTGTTAGGCTGTGTAAGAGTTAAAGTTAAAGAAGAAAGAGTCTTGCACCTATCACGTCACAATTTAGTGAGAAATCTACACTATCAGAATATTTATTTAAGTAGTCAATAAATGTTCGTAAAATGTTCTATCCTGCGGTGACTATACCAGAAATTCGCCAAAACTTAATTCAATCATCCTTGTTCAGTGCCCCTCGGGCGCCCAAGTCTTAGCCGCGGAGCTGCGAGTCCGCTATGAAGCCCTGCTGTCCGGAGATTCTCCTGGCCGCATGGTGCTCATGGGCCTGAACGGACTGTTCGCGGCTGTGGAGCTGAGGAGTAGAGAGCTTGGAGAACCGCTAGCCGCGCCTGTACCTCCTGCGTGGCGGAAGATTGACCACGTTAGCGACGCGATGCACTTATCGGTGAGTCTAGTCCCACTTCTTTTTGTTCTTGTGTCGAAACTCCTCAGATAAGGGAGGCTTAGAAAGCAGCGGCACTAACTACAACAGCCCATTTAGGCCGCAGATGGACCTGTATAGGATGTTCGCAGCTAAGGAGCTTGGAGAACCGTTGGCCGCGCCGGAACCTCGTGACGGAAGATCCACCACGTTAACCATGCGATGCACATGAGGTTAGTTCTACTTCCTCTCGTATCGAGACTCATCAAACAAAAGATGCCCAGAAAGCAGAAAGCAACGTCACTTCCAAAGGCTAAAGAGTAGAGAGCTGACTGATAACTGCATCACCTGTCTGGAGGAAAATTCAAGGATATTAGGTAAATGTGTTGTTTTAGGCATCGCGGATATCAGATGAATCAGATTCTAAATAAACATACTATTTCAAAACGAGGCATTTTCAGATTTAGTTGATCTTACCATCACTTTTATTTATTATCCTTATGGACTGTTCCAGTCTCCTTTAGTATTACTAACAAGACTTGGTTGTTTGAGATGATTTAAAGGCGATAACTTTTTACTAATAGTACATTACTACCGAGGCCGGGAAGTGACTGGTTGCCGGCCGAATATATGTAGACGGACGAGCGAAGCGAGGCCGGATAGTATTCGGACGGCAACCCGTCACTTCATGGCCGAGGTATGTATAATGCTTTTCTCAAACATGCAATGAAATGTAACAAAAAAATGTATCTTCTTTCTAAGAAATTATAAGTCAACTACATAAACATAAGCAAGTCTTTGAAACACAACAAAAGTCAAATACGACACCGAGACCTCATTTTTTTTAAGATTGACCTGTTTGAAAGGTGCATATTTTTCCTTTTAAAAAGCGGTATTAGACGGTCGCGGTCTGTTGGGTCCAATTAATCGCATGCGGTGATCGGGGCCGACGGATAGCACCTTATGATACTGCTTTTTAAATATAATTTTGAGTAGTTATTGTACATATTTCAAATTATATAATTTAAATACCTAATTATAACTGCAAAATATTAGCCAATCATTTTTTTAACACTAATATTACTTACAGATAATTATTGGCTAAAAGCCAAGATGCCAGGTCACAACCCTATGTCAAATGAAAATTAAAAAAGAGGCACTTGCCGGCCTAGGCCGGCAACGAGGTACTTCCCGGCCGCTTTTTAGGCACGTAACTACAAAATTTTGTTGCATGTTTGAGAAAATATAATTTTCTACCCCCTTATTCATAAACGTCTCCTAACTTAATAAGCCGCTAATTATTGTTGGTCCCATATTGGTAAGACCGAAAGGGACAAATACTTAGCGGCTTGTTAAGTTAAGAGACTTTTAAGAATAAGAGAGCTACTCCATACTGTTTTTATACCACGTTACATTCCTAGGCGGCCCTCCAAAGCCCTGCACTCCGGTCGGTTCTCGAAGACTTGTTCCTGGTGCGGCGCGTGCAAGCCGTGGGCGAAGCGCTAGCGCTCTGTGCCCAGACCGCGGCTGCGTTCCAGGGCTCTGGGCCATTGGCGGTCTACGACGAGACGGCGCTTTGCAAACCTGTCAAACGGTCAGTTACTGTGTCTAAAGACTGAAGTACCAGGTTAACGTATACATTATCCAAAGCCATCTCTGTGAGTAAAAATGGCGACGAATTCAAATTTTACAAGAGCAGCTAAATCTTCGCGCGTACATTTTTTAAACTCCATTTGCTACTAGCGATAGCCAATATGAATATCAATTAAACCCATTTGGACTCAACAATGCTACACATTAGTTCAAGTTAAATTTTAGCCCGCAAGACACAATTCATTCGTCACAGGTCACAGTACCTAGCCCAATTTTAATACATGTACTTTCGTTGTAGTACTGTGGTGACGCGGTTTCTGAAAGATATTTTTTTTGGGATGACATTTAAAAAGATTATGTAATCAACTGTCAACGTTTACAAAGCTTAGAAATGTAAGTTTTTCAGTCTCGTGATGTTCTATGAAATTGCGCTATTTAAACATGTTTTTGTATTTATATTTATTGTTGTTTTTAGATTTACGGCCGAATATGTATCGCGTTGCGTATTGGGCGTTCACTCAAAGGCGTTGGCATCCGTACTGTGTCTTCTTTTGCGGCGGCAACGTTTAGACCTTGCGGCTGAAGTGGAGCAGAAAGAAATAGGTGATTTTGGTTATAATAATAATAATAAATAAATACTCTTTATTGTTCACTAGAAAATAAACAAATAAAACTACAGACAAAAGAAAAAAAACTAAAACAGTGGTAGACAACAGGCGGTCTTATCGCTAATAAGCGATCTCTTCCAGACAACCTTATATTTTAAGGTAGTAGTTTATTTTACGAAGGATTTAGATCGGGAGCTTTTCGTTTAGGACGTGGACTACTTCAGAATCATTTACTTAATTAATTAAATATTATTACCTGAGAGGCCTAAGGTCAGTAAAGTTATGTGAGTATGTGATGTATGTAAATTCCACCTTGTCTCAAATGCATAAAGTTACACTTACAAATCTGAGAAATTGCTAAATCCGAGCTTTCATTTCGAGTATTATTTTGGCTTGTGATCTAGTGATGAATCGTGATAGTTGTAAAACTATTCGATTTATAATTAATTACTGCTAATGTCTTGGAGAAATCGAGGGATCACTTCAAATGTTATAGGTACATGTATGGCGCTTTTGATAACTTTCATTCATTTCCAAAAATTTGCCTTCAGAGAGCAGGATTTGATGATAGGAAACCAATGATGAAAATCACAGATGATAGGATCTTGGAGAAATCAGTTGAAGTTGGTTGTTTTTAATTTGGTGATTATTTTACTAGGCGCATCATGGAGTGTATCACTCGAGTCTCTCTGCGAGAAGGTCCTAACACCGTCCCCGCTAACAGAGCGGGCCACAGCATTAGCCGCTCGAGTGGCGGCAACACGCAGCGCGCAGCACCGCGCCGCGCACGCAGCTGCGGCGCACGCGCGGGCGCACAGCGTGCACCACGCGGCTCGCTCGCGGCTCGCAGCGCACTCGCAGCTCCACGCTGAGGTGAGACTAGTACTGGCCGCACGCAGCTGCGGCGCACGCGCGGGCGCACAGCGTGCACCACGCGGCTCGCTCGCGGCTCGCAGCGCACTCGCAGCTCCACGCTGAGGTGAGACTAGTACTGGCCGCACGCAGCTGCGGCGCACGCGCGGGCGCACAGCGTGCACCACGCGGCTCGCTCGCGGCTCGCAGCGCACTCGCAGCTCCACGCTGAGGTGAGACTAGTACTGGCCGCACGCAGCTGCGGCGCACGCGCGGGCGCACAGCGTGCACCACGCGGCTCGCTTGCGGCTCGCAGCGCACTCGCAGCTCCACGCTGAGGTGAGACTAGTACTGGCCGCACGCAGCTGCGGCGCACGCGCGGGCGCACAGCGTGCACCACGCGGCTCGCTTGCGGCTCGCAGCGCACTCGCAGCTCCACGCTGAGGTGAGACTAGTACTGGCCGCACGCAGCTGCGGCGCACGCGCGGGCGCACAGCGTGCACCACGCGGCTCGCTCGCGGCTCGCAGCGCACTCGCAGCTCCACGCTGAGGTGAGACTAGTACTGGCCGCACGCAGCTGCGGCGCACGCGCGGGCGCACAGCGTGCACCACGCGGCTCGCTCGCGGCTCGCAGCGCACTCGCAGTTACACGCTGAGGTGAGACTAGTACTGGCCGCACGCAGCTGCGGCGCACGCGCGGGCGCACAGCGTGCACCACGCGGCTCGCTCGCGGCTCGCAGCGCACTCGCAGCTCCACGCTGAGGTGAGACTAGTACTGGCCGCACGCAGCTGCGGCGCACGCGCGGGCGCATAGCGTGCACCGCGCGGCTCGCTCGAGGTTCAAGATTCAAATACTTTATGTTCAAAAAACACAAGTCAAAACACATTATAAATAAAACATATTCACAATTCACAATGTATATGTACGAGAGTTGAAGTCACGCACATCGCACATATGTCACATAAACACAAGGGGAATAAGATTTTTTTTTGAAATTAGTAATTTATTTCCATGTGTGTTTAATCCAGCGTTGAAAATTTCGGAAAACAATTTTTTTTTTCGGGAATGCATTAAAATGTAGTTTTTTTCTGACTTTTAGATAAACTATCAATGCCACTGTCACTCCTTTCCATCTATTTCAATTGACTTTTCCTCAATGATATCGTGTTCTCCTGGTATAAGTGAAAATTTGACCTGATTTACATTGGTTTAGAGTTGAAAATGAAACTGGAAAATTTCCTTGATATTTTCGAAAAAATCCAGGAAAAAACGAGCTGTTTGGAAAGAAACGGAATTTAATCCGGCAATTTTCAACGCTAGTTCAATTATTCGCCTGAACTCTGTTGAAATTATCCATACAATTATAATTTCATCATTCCCAGGTATTGGGTACAAACCAAGATGCCCCGGTTCTGGCCCGTCGCGCCCGCGACCTAGGAGGGGCGACGGAGCGACTGACTGCCGCCGCTGCCAAGGCGCAGGGCTTGCTTACTGCTGCACATCAGAGGTAGGTTCACTTGGTAGCTTGGTATCCGAAAGGCTCTTCTATTGTTGCCGATTTCTAAGAATGAACTTTTGACGGTTATAGATAGATCCTTATTACTATAAGAGTCACCATCGCATACATAGTCACAATTTTTCACAGAAATCCGTTAAATAAGTAAATAAATTTCGTACATAAGATATTTTATCTACACAAATATCGTTAGTGTTCTAAAATGCGTTCAGAAACAATAGACAATGACCAGCATTACCAACCATCAGAATTTAGCACATACATAAAGTTAACATTATGTAAGATTTTTAGATTTCTAAATATTCAGCCAGTCATCGACACAAAACGTTAATTCAGTATGTTTTTAGTTACAATCGGACGATATTTTATATCGAGTGACAAAAGAATAGGGAGCTATAATTTAAAAAAATTAAAGTATTCAAATTGCGGCCATTCTGAGCAGTCGTTTGTTTGTTGGCTTACGACTACGAGTGAAAAATTGTGATAATTACTTGAACATTGTGAATTGTGTCTGTAGATAAAGTCAGAGATGTGAAGTATCATAGATAAAAGTATCTCAGATACAGATACAAGATACAAAATATGTACGTATTTATATCTTATATCTTAAATACTTTTTATTTTTTGTATTTTGTATCGTATATTTCGATACATTTTCACTATTTTGAAGATCCTTTTTTCCCGAAGATACTTTTAAATTCCCAGTTTTTCTTTGTCCAGCGCGTTGTCGGAAACCAATTGACAGATCTTTTTGCGACCGAAATGGAATCGCAGCTAAATACGGACCTGGCAACACTGTGGTTCTGTCACTAGTGCTAGTGTCAGAAGTGTCACTCAATCTCAATTCGCGTCATTCCAAGATTTCATTAAATTTTACGTGTTGCATGGTGTTATATACAGGGTGAAATTGAAATCGTGAACCGTAATATGTTTTTCTAACTCTACAAATAACTAACAATTAAATGCCCCATAAGTTACTTAAAAATGGACATGTATTTTTTTTTGGGATTTATGTTTTTGTATTTTTTGGCTTTAGAATATCAAAACAAATTATTAAGACGAATTAATTTAATAATTTAAATTACCTTAATAACGCCAATTTGGTCATTTCGTGCAAAATTAAATGATATTTATTACATTTTACGTTTTAAATAGCTTAAATAGTCGTTATAATTTCTAAAATCACCTTAAAAATTAGAAAAGGGCACAAAAAAATAATAAAAAAACCGGTCAAGTGCGAGTCGGACTCGCGCGCGAAGGGTTCCGTACCATTATCATTAAAAAATACAATTAAATCAACCTATCTCAAAAACTATAAGAGATAATTTAATCAAACCAAAAATCGTTGATAGAGTTTATTAATATGCATAACATATATATATTTTTTAATTGTATACCACGTAGTTTAAAAAATAGAGGGGGGGACACATTTTTCAGACTTTGACAGCTGATATCTCGAAAACGGTTCGCTTAAATAAAAATGTGATGTATAAACCTTGTATATCATTTTCAAAGACCTTTCTATTGATACCTCACACGCTTATAAGCATCTAAAAAAAAATTCTATCCCTCAGTTACATGTATGGAGGGCCCCAACCCCAATTATTTTTTTTTACAATATAGTATCATCATTTTGTTCATACAACACATATCCTGACCAAATTTCATCACTGTAGCATTTATAGTTTCCGAGTAAATCGGCTGTGACAGACGGACAGACACTTTCGGCTCGTTTCATAAACCCACACTCGAGTTGTAATACCCCTTATTAGTGTTGGTAAAGACTGGAGCTCTGTAAGTCCCATTTTAGGACTCTTCTCATTTTTACGGGACTATCGAGCTTAAAAGACAACCAAGTCTTTTAACTCGCGAGTCGAGCCCTTATTTTAGGCTTACTGAGTCCTGCATGTAATTCATATAAAACTCAAGTTCAAATAACGTAGGAGATACCGTTACTAAACTCAAATGGAACTAGGCAGGACATGTTGCCAGGCAGTGACGGCAGGTGGACTAAAGTTCTCACGGATTGGTGGCTTATTTCGGATGAAAGAGCCCCTGGGCATCTGTTGGCTCGTTGGGTCGACGACATTCGTAACATTGCGGGACACTTCTGGGTTAGATTGGCTCAGGACCGAGTTAAGTGGCGTACTAGAAGAGAGGCCTATCCTCATCAGTGGGCGATAAATGGCTGAAATAATGATGATGATTGACAACATGACAGTAGTCCTTTAAACTGAGTCGAGTCTTAGAATGAAAGACTCAAACGACTCGAGTCTTTACCAACACTACCCCTCATTACGTACAGTTGCATAAACTAATATCGTCATTCCGTTACAGAGTGAAGTGGGGCGCCGGCGCCAACCCAGCGCTCCAATCGCCACTATCCGCGCTCGAGGCCGCGTGGGGCGTCCGCGCCCGACGCGCGCGGCGATTGGCCGCCGCGGCGCGTGCGCTGTCGCAACACGCCGGAGCCGCGGCCGGCCGCGCCGCCGCCGCCGCCGCCAGGACGGCGCGCCAGGCGCTTGCGCACTGGGAGAAGGTGAAATTATAGTGGAAACTTTCATTGATTTTTTCGAAAAAATCCGGGAATAAAATTTGGAAAGAATCGAGATTTAATCCGGGAATTTTCAACGCTACTTTCCCGTAATCATAAACAACTTAGCCGTAACATTGTCAATTGTTAAAAAATTTTGGCAAAATGTTTGTGATCAGCATGCTAGATATATCCTAATGCCGTTTTATTGTCCACAGGCCTGCACTCTATCACAGAAGTATTCCTTGCGAGTGACGGACGCGCAACACGCGCTTATGGAAATGCTGCACCCTGAAGGAAACATTGATCAGCATTGGGTAAGATGAACTATAATAAATGTTACCTTTGTTCTGACTTGTGTTCCCAACTTGCATTTTAGGTTATTATTCCAAAAGTTTTTAGTTACTCCGGTTTTATGCAATTGCAATTATGCAATTTAAATTAAACTTCTACTATTGTGAGGGATATTTCATTACCTATTATAGTTTATAAATGTACCTATGCATGATACCTAATGAAAATGATTATTTTCGCTTTTGTATCGTAATGTACTATTTTATTATATGTTTTTTACCAGAAGCTGTTTTGTATGACTTTGAACAGTGCTTGGATTATTTGACCATTTTTAACAAATTAGAGTAAATTTTGTATGAAAATCTTTGAATATTGTAATTGTATATACCGAGGGTTTTCGATACATTTTCCACCACTGTGGGGCGGTGAGATTACCATCTCGCGTATATTGTTATCTAAAATAAATAAGTTCCAATTAAATGCCCATGAAATGAACAAATATCTAATAATTTTCTTTACAGTGTATTCATCCTTACTTGTCTTATCATGTAAACAAACCACAGACCAAGTGAAACAAACAAAACGTCAACGATGATCAAAAGACAAGCACTAGTGATTAGAAATGTCGATATAATGAAATGTCAGCGATAATAAAATTTCACTGCTTAGGTACGTAAATAGAGGATTATCGATTTTACATCGTCTTTCAGGAAGAGAATTAATTTGTATAAGATTATATCAAAAACTATGGTTAAATTTTGAGGATTTTTCTCTGTCGCCCCAACGAAGGCGCCACTAGTCATGAGAAAAATCACATGAAGTGCACCCGTAACGAACAACGTGAAGCGAAGTAGCGAAAAGAATGACGTTTGACGTGAAGATTTTATTTAATATGGTATGACGTTTAGTCCAACTATAGACAACTAAGCACTGCCAGTCTTTGAATAAAATAAATATTGAAATGAATTACAAAAACCGGCCAAGAGCATGTCGGGCCATGCTCAGTGTAGGGTTTCGTAGTTATTCAAAAACGTCTGAGCCGATTATGTTCGAAATAGTTTTATGCCAGCCCACTATTCATGATTTTTTTGGACCTTTGGTTCAAAAGTTAGAGGGGGACAATTTTTTTTTTCATCTGGAGCGATTATCTCCGAAAATATTGACTTTAGAAAAAAACTTTCTTAAAAGCTCCTTTTTCTTTTTAAGAGACCTATTCAATGATACCCCACACTACGATTACAGCAAATAAAAAAAATCACCTCACATCACCAATTGGGGAGGTACCCGAAAAAAATTTTTTTTTACTTTTTATTGTATCACTTTGTTGGCATGATCAATATGTATACCTGTACCAAATTTCAGATTTATAGTATTAACGGCCACTGAGCTAAGTATGCTGCGGAAAGACGGACATAGCGAAACTAAAAGTATGGGTTCCGTTGTTGCCATTTTTGCTACGAAACCCTTATTAAATTTTGGTAAATTACTGCAGTTTATTTTAATTGCATTTTCCTCGAGTTGTACTTTAAGTATTAATATCGATATATTGACATGCCAACATTATGGTACATAGACAATCTAGACATCGCAATGTCACATCAATGTCAGATGTTTTTAAAGTTATCCGACCGTAACAGCATTTATTGACGAAAATCTTTACAGAAATGATATTTTTCAGTGCTTTTTTGAGTGATTATAATACTTTGCGAGTTTAATTAAGTATGCAACAACATTTGACGTGATGATTAATGTGTAATTGCAGAGAAAAGTGTGATAATGTTTTCAAAAAGTGTTTGTTTACATGATAAGACAAGTAAGGATGAATGCACCTTAGTACTAGTGACTTTGCGCCCCCGTTTTAGAGCTCAATCTTCAGTTGGGCGACCGTTTTCTAGTCGTAATCCATTACAAAATCAATAAACTTCCAAATACGATAGAATTTCGATACCTATTTTATGTTCCGTACCTATGAATCTGACAATCTATTTGGAGCGCCGTTTGGTGACAGAAAAGTATTGAAAACTCTAATTTGTTACATGTCGGCCACAGCCAGAGAGTGTGAATTAAACCATTACTTTAGAAGTATTGTTTTCTAAAATAAATAAATAAAAAAAAACAATTTCAAGTAAATTGCCATGAAACGGACAAAGTTCTAGTCATTTTCTTTAGTACCAGTGACAGCAGTGACTTTCCGATCTTATTTTAGAGTTCAATCATTCGTCGAGTTTCCTACTCGTAATTCGTTACAAAATCAATAAACTTCCAAATACAATAGCATTTCGATATGTCATGTTCCGTACCTATGAATCTGACAATCTATTTCGGGCGCCGTTTGTTGTCAAACAAAATATAGAAAACCTCATTTCTTACATTTCACCCACAGCTAGAGAGTGTGAACTCTCTCCTAGTCGACATGATATCCTCACTAACGCGCGACGCGGCGGCCCTGAAGCAGCGAGTTGCCGCGTCCGCCGCGCGACTGACGACGCGCGCGGCAACTCTAGCCCCGCCCGCCGCGGCGAGGGCTGCGCTTGTGCGAGACATACGACCGCCGCTGCAAGCGCTGCAGCATGTTAATGACGTGAGTATACGGCTCAGCTATTTTATAGCTACAAAAGGTATCAGCAGTGTGATTACGACAGTAAAAATACATTTTTTAGTACAGATGGTGTACTTTTTAGGCTCTAGTGCGAGAAGTGGGTCATTTTACGTCAGGTCCAAAACTTCGGAGGGCCATTTGTGCTAAAAAAACGTCGTACGAGACACGTGGAAAAACGAAATTCGTAACTCGTGTCGATTTAAAACACTCGGTCGTGTTTTAAAACATCGCCACTCGTTTCGAATTTCATGTTTTTCGCACTTGTGTCATAATGTACTATTTTCCCTCAACTCTTCCCGTGGGTCACTGCCCATTCATTTATTGAAGATTGATGATTGGAATTTACAAATTCTGAATCAGTATACTTTCGTAGGTAGTCTGTCAAAAATGTGCTACTGTAAATTAAACCTTCATAAGAAAAAAAATCCATGGTGACAGATGAAGTTTCAGGTCGTCTCCTCAGTTGAGGGAATAAATCGATTTATATTGATTTAAACTTCCACGATTACCACTCATATTTTAAAGACAAACGGGTCCTAACGTAAGTTTACGCGATTAACACCCGTTTGTCTTTAAAATATTGATCGATTTATTTCTATTTTTTTTATTATTTGCAGGGAGCGAATCCAGCAAGCGAGATCCTAGCCCGCGAAGACAGGATCACGGAACTGCTGACCACTATACACGACACTCGCGCCGGCGCCGCGGCCGTCACCGCGGCCGCCGCCGAGCTCGCGGCTCGCCTGCCCGCCGTCTACACGGACCTGGCTGAGTGAGTATACTCTCCCTGTGTATATAAGGTCCTAATTTTTTGGATGCAGATATTTTAACACATGATACTTTACATTAAAAGAATTCACTTTAAATATAAATTAAGAAATCTTTTCATGTAATTTTTTTGATTTCATTTTCCTAACAAAAAAATTAATTATAATTTAGTCTAAAAGAAAATCATCATGTGCATTATCACATGTCACAATAACACTGTCTGTCATGTCATCAAACGACACAATCCAACGGAAAATAACATGACATTGACAATCAAGTATTTAATTTATCGAAGTGAAGTGGCCAGTTCCAGTTAAGTAGTACGTAAAAGAAGTACGAGAATCTGTTCAAAGAGTTTTCATTTAATAATCACATAAACAGGGTGTCTTTACGTAGCAAATTTGTTTTTCCGTTTTCTCCAAAAAAACATGGTAAAAGCTATATTGTTTCACGGTTTAATATACTCCAGAGACCGAGTACTATCAGCTGTAAAAATATCTGCATCTAATAAATTAGGACTCTACTAAACTAGGACTCGCCTGCCCGCCGTCTACACGGACCTGGCCGAGTGAGTATACTCTCCCTGTGTATGTTATATATCCAGCGAGCGAGATCCTAGCCCGCGAGGAGAGGATCACCGAACTGCTGACCACTATACACGACACTCGCCTGCCCGCCGTCTACACGGACCTGGCCGAGTCAGTATACTCTCCCTGTGTATGTTATATATCCAGCGAGCGAGATCCTAGCCCGCGAGGAGAGGATCACGGAACTGCTGACCACTATACACGACACTCGCCTGCCCGCCGTCTACACGGACCTGGCCGAGTCAGTATACTCTCCCTGTGTATGTTATATATCCAGCGAGCGAGATCCTAGCCCGCGAAGACAGGATCACCGAACTGCTGACCACTATACACGACACTCGCCTGCCCGCCGTCTACACGGACCTGGCCGAGTCAGTATACTCTCCCTGTGTATGTTATATATCCAGCGAGCGAGATCCTAGCCCGCGAGGAGAGGATCACGGAACTGCTGACCACTATACACGACACTCGCCTGCCCGCCGTCTACACGGACCTGGCCGAGTCAGTATACTCTCCCTGTGTATGTTATATATCCAGCGAGCGAGATCCTAGCCCGCGAGGAGAGGATCACGGAACTGCTGACCACTATACACGACACTCGCCTGCCCGCCGTCTACACGGACCTGGCCGAGTCAGTATACTCTCCCTGTGTATGTTATATATCCAGCGAGCGAGATCCTAGCCCGCGAAGACAGGATCACCGAACTGCTGACCACTATACACGACACTCGCCTGCCCGCCGTCTACACGGACCTGGCCGAGTCAGTATACTCTCATTGTCTCCTCATTTTCAACTGCGGATTCCGGACATACAGTACCGGCCAATAATATATCACATACAGGTTTTTTTCAGTAGATTTATTTTTATTTTTGTAAGTGTTTTTCACACTTTCCACCTCACGACTATACGAGTAGATAGTCTAGGCATAGGCCTTTACACTAGCGATGAAAAAACTGGTCATCATGTAGTGATTTTTTCATAAAGAGATTTTGCGTAAGGCATGGATTTCTTAGTAAAATTCTTTTTTTTACTACAGCTATTTTAGAAATATGCTGTCTCCCTTTCTAATTCATGGCACTAATTTCAGTATTCTTAATTCATTAAACTGTGCAAAAGTACCAAAATAATGTGCTATCTACATGCGAACATGTGCCGCTCACTCTATACACGCTCATACAAAAAGTCGCGAATGTGATATATTATTGGCCGGTACTGTATATTATATATCCAGCGAGCGAGATCCTAGCCCGCGAAGACAGGATCACCGAACTGCTGACCACTATACACGACACTCGCCTGCCCGCCGTCTACACGGACTTGGCCGAGTCAGTATACTCTCCCTGTGTATATATGTTATATATCCAGCGAGCGAGATCCTAGCCCGCGAGGAGAGGATCACGGAACTGCTGACCACTATACACGACACTCGCCTGCCCGCCGTCTACACGGACCTGGCCGAGTCAGTATACTCTCCCTGTGTATGTTATATATCCAGCGAGCGAGATCCTAGCCCGCGAGGAGAGGATCACCGAACTGCTGACCACTATACACGACACTCGCCTGCCCGCCGTCTACACGGACCTGGCCGAGTCAGTATACTCTCCCTGTGTATGTTATATATCCAGCGAGCGAGATCCTAGCCCGCGAAGACAGGATCACCGAACTGCTGACCACTATACACGACACTCGCCTGCCCGCCGTCTACACGGACCTGGCCGAGTCAGTATACTCTCCCTGTGTATATATGTTATATATCCAGCGAGCGAGATCCTAGCCCGCGAAGACAGGATCACCGAACTGCTGACCACTATACACGACACTCGCCTGCCCGCCGTCTACACGGACCTGGCCGAGTCAGTATACTCTCCCTGTGTATATATGTTATATATCCAGCGAGCGAGATCCTAGCCCGCGAAGACAGGATCACCGAACTGCTGACCACTATACACGACACTCGCCTGCCCGCCGTCTACTCGGACCTGGCCGAGTCAGTATACTCTCATTGTCTCCTCATTTTCAACTGCGGATTCCGGACATACAGTACCGGCCAATAATATATCACATACAGGTTTTTTTCAGTAGATTTATTTTTATTTTTGTAAGTGTTTTTCACACTTTCCACCTCACGACTATAGATAGTCTAGGCATAGGCCTTTACACTAGCGATGAAAAAACTGGTCATCATGTAGTGATTTTTTCATAAAGAGATTTTGCGTAAGGCATGGATTTCTTAGTAAAATTCTTTTTTTTACTACAGCTATTTTAGAAATATGCTGTCTCCCTTTCTAATTCATGGCACTAATTTCAGTATTCTTAATTCATTAAACTGTGCAAAAGTACCAAAATAATGTGCTATCTACATGCGAACATGTGCCGCTCACTCTATACACGCTCATACAAAAAGTCGCGAATGTGATATATTATTGGCCGGTACTGTATATTATATATCCAGCGAGCGAGATCCTAGCCCGCGAAGACAGGATCACCGAACTGCTGACCACTATACACGACACTCGCCTGCCCGCCGTCTACACGGACTTGGCCGAGTCAGTATACTCTCCCTGTGTATATATGTTATATATCCAGCGAGCGAGATCCTAGCCCGCGAAGACAGGATCACCGAACTGCTGACCACTATACACGACACTCGCCTGCCCGCCGTCTACACGGACCTGGCCGAGTCAGTATACTCTCCCTGTGTATATATGTTATATATCCAGCAAGCGAGATCCTAGCCCGCGAAGACAGGATCACCGAACTGCTGACCACTATACACGACACTCGCCTGCCCGCCGTCTACACGGACCTGGCCGAGTCAGTATACTCTCATTGTCTCCTCATTTTCAACTGCGGATTCCGGACATACAGTACCGGCCAATAATATATCACATACAGGTTTTTTTCAGTAGATTTATTTTTATTTTTGTAAGTGTTTTTCACACTTTCCACCTCACGACTATAGATAGTCTAGGCATAGGCCTTTACACTAGCGATGAAAAAACTGGTCATCATGTAGTGATTTTTTCATAAAGAGATTTTGCGTAAGGCATGGATTTCTTAGTAAAATTCTTTTTTTTACTACAGCTATTTTAGAAATATGCTGTCTCCCTTTCTAATTCATGGCACTAATTTCAGTATTCTTAATTCATTAAACTGTGCAAAAGTACCAAAATAATGTGCTATCTACATGCGAACATGTGCCGCTCACTCTATACACGCTCATACAAAAAGTCGCGAATGTGATATATTATTGGCCGGTACTGTATATTATATATCCAGCGAGCGAGATCCTAGCCCGCGAAGACAGGATCACGGAACTGCTGACCACTATACACGACACTCGCCTGCCCGCCGTCTACACGGACCTGGCCGAGTCAGTATACTCTCCCTGTGTATGTTATATATCCAGCGAGCGAGATCCTAGCCCGCGAGGAGAGGATCACCGAACTGCTGACCACTATACACGACACTCGCCTGCCCGCCGTCTACACGGACCTGGCCGAGTCAGTATACTCTCCCTGTGTATGTTATATATCCAGCGAGCGAGATCCTAGCCCGCGAGGAGAGGATCACCGAACTGCTGACCACTATACACGACACTCGCCTGCCCGCCGTCTACACGGACCTGGCCGAGTCAGTATACTCTCCCTGTGTATGTTATATATCCAGCGAGCGAGATCCTAGCCCGCGAAGAGAGGATCACGGAACTGCTGACCACTATACACGACACTCGCCTGCCCGCCGTCTACACGGACCTGGCCGAGTCAGTATACTCTCCCTGTGTATGTTATATATCCAGCGAGCGAGATCCTAGCCCGCGAAGACAGGATCACCGAACTGCTGACCACTATACACGACACTCGCCTGCCCGCCGTCTACACGGACCTGGCCGAGTCAGTATACTCTCATTGTGTATGTTATATATCCAGCGAGCGAGATCCTAGCCCGCGAGGAGAGGATCACCGAACTGCTGACCACTATACACGACACTCGCCTGCCCGCCGTCTACACGGACCTGGCCGAGTCAGTATACTCTCCCTGTGTATGTTATATATCCAGCGAGCGAGATCCTAGCCCGCGAGGAGAGGATCACCGAACTGCTGACCACTATACACGACACTCGCCTGCCCGCCGTCTACACGGACCTGGCCGAGTCAGTATACTCTCCCTGTGTATGTTATATATCCAGCGAGCGAGATCCTAGCCCGCGAAGACAGGATCACCGAACTGCTGACCACTATACACGACACTCGCCTGCCCGCCGTCTACACGGACCTGGCCGAGTCAGTATACTCTCCCTGTGTATGTTATATATCCAGCGAGCGAGATCCTAGCCCGCGAAGACAGGATCACCGAACTGCTGACCACTATACACGACACTCGCCTGCCCGCCGTCTACTCGGACCTGGCCGAGTCAGTATACTCTCATTGTCTCCTCATTTTCAACTGCGGATTCCGGACATACAGTACCGGCCAATAATATATCACATACAGGTTTTTTTCAGTAGATTTATTTTTATTTTTGTAAGTGTTTTTCACACTTTCCACCTCACGACTATAGATAGTCTAGGCATAGGCCTTTACACTAGCGATGAAAAAACTGGTCATCATGTAGTGATTTTTTCATAAAGAAATTTTGCGTAAGGCATCGATTTCTTAGTAAAATTCTTTTTTTTACTACAGCTATTTTACAAATATGCTGTCTCCCTTTCTAATTCATGGCACTAATTTCAGTATTCTTAATTCATTAAACTGTGCAAAAGTACCAAAATAATGTGCTATCTACATGCGAACATGTGCCGCTCACTCTATACACGCTCATACAAAAAGTCGCGAATGTGATATATTATTGGCCGGTACTGTATATTATATATCCAGCGAGCGAGATCCTAGCCCGCGAAGACAGGATCACCGAACTGCTGACCACTATACACGACACTCGCCTGCCCGCCGTCTACACGGACCTGGCCGAGTCAGTATACTCTCCCTGTGTATGTTATATATCCAGCGAGCGAGATCCTAGCCCGCGAAGAGAGGATCACGGAACTGCTGACCACTATACACGACACTCGCCTGCCCGCCGTCTACACGGACCTGGCCGAGTCAGTATACTCTCCCTGTGTATGTTATATATCCAGCGAGCGAGATCCTAGCCCGCGAAGACAGGATCACCGAACTGCTGACCACTATACACGACACTCGCCTGCCCGCCGTCTACACGGACCTGGCCGAGTCAGTATACTCTCCCTGTGTATGTTATATATCCAGCGAGCGAGATCCTAGCCCGCGAAGACAGGATCACCGAACTGCTGACCACTATACACGACACTCGCCTGCCCGCCGTCTACACGGACCTGGCCGAGTCAGTATACTCTCCCTGTGTATGTTATATATCCAGCGAGCGAGATCCTAGCCCGCGAAGACAGGATCACCGAACTGCTGACCACTATACACGACACTCGCCTGCCCGCCGTCTACACGGACCTGGCCGAGTCAGTATACTCTCCCTGTGTATGTTATATATCCAGCGAGCGAGATCCTAGCCCGCGAAGACAGGATCACCGAACTGCTGACCACTATACACGACACTCGCCTGCCCGCCGTCTACACGGACCTGGCCGAGTCAGTATACTCTCCCTGTGTATGTTATATATCCAGCGAGCGAGATCCTAGCCCGCGAAGACAGGATCACCGAACTGCTGACCACTATACACGACACTCGCCTGCCCGCCGTCTACACGGACCTGGCCGAGTCAGTATACTCTCCCTGTGTATGTTATATATCCAGCGAGCGAGATCCTAGCCCGCGAAGACAGGATCACCGAACTGCTGACCACTATACACGACACTCGCCTGCCCGCCGTCTACACGGACCTGGCCGAGTCAGTATACTCTCCCTGTGTATGTTATATATCCAGCGAGCGAGATCCTAGCCCGCGAAGAGAGGATCACCGAACTGCTGACCACTATACACGACACTCGCCTGCCCGCCGTCTACACGGACCTGGCCGAGTCAGTATACTCTCCCTGTGTATGTTATATATCCAGCGAGCGAGATCCTAGCCCGCGAGGAGAGGATCACCGAACTGCTGACTATACACGACACTCGCCTGCCCGCCGTCTACACGGACCTGGCCGAGTCAGTATACTCTCCCTGTGTATGTTATATATCCAGCGAGCGAGATCCTAGCCCGCGAAGACAGGATCACGGAACTGCTGACCACTATACACGACACTCGCCTGCCCGCCGTCTACACGGACCTGGCCGAGTCAGTATACTCTCCCTGTGTATGTTATATATCCAGCGAGCGAGATCCTAGCCCGCGAAGAGAGGATCACCGAACTGCTGACCACTATACACGACACTCGCCTGCCCGCCGTCTACACGGACCTGGCCGAGTCAGTATACTCTCCCTGTGTATGTTATATATCCAGCGAGCGAGATCCTAGCCCGCGAAGACAGGATCACGGAACTGCTGACCACTATACACGACACTCGCCTGCCCGCCGTCTACACGGACCTGGCCGAGTCAGTATACTCTCCCTGTGTATGTTATATATCCAGCGAGCGAGATCCTAGCCCGCGAAGACAGGATCACCGAACTGCTGACCACTATACACGACACTCGCCTGCCCGCCGTCTACACGGACCTGGCCGAGTCAGTATACTCTCCCTGTGTATGTTATATATCCAGCGAGCGAGATCCTAGCCCGCGAAGACAGGATCACCGAACTGCTGACCACTATACACGACACTCGCCTGCCCGCCGTCTACACGGACCTGGCCGAGTGAGTATACTCTCCCTGTGTATGTTATATATCCAGCGAGCGAGATCCTAGCCCGCGAAGAGAGGATCACCGAACTGCTGACCACTATACACGACACTCGCCTGCCCGCCGTCTACACGGACCTGGCCGAGTCAGTATACTCTCATTGTCTCCTCATTTTCACCTGCGGATCCCGGACATAATCTATCTATCACAATTTGGGGTATTTTGGGACTAGTTCTCAATGATTCTCATGTAAATCGAGAATAGGCTACTTGACTCATATCAAATTTAGTGCAAAAAAATATTATTTTCTGTAGTATTTATTGAAAATTTCAATATTTTTCGATTACGGTGTATTAAAAGTGTTTGATGGGTACATATTTTTTATTGAAAAATAAGTTTTATTTTTTTTAATTTCGTACTCTGAAAACGGTGTCGGCCATGATGTGACGTTATAGGATCTTAAACTAACTTCATGTCAAACCTTATACGAGTGAAATTCGCCATGGACATGTAGCCATGTAGCTTTGCTGTGACATTGACATAACATTAAGTGACATGTCAAATGTTTGTTTTCGGTTTGAGTGACGTCACACCACAGATAATCTAAGCATTAACATGGCTAGTATCGTTTTCGCGCGGTAACGAAAGTTTAAATTTTAAGTTATAATTTTGCGGTTTTCTAGGACGTGAAAAAATATATTTATATTTTTTTCCGTTAATCTGATATTAATTAATAATATACGACAAACTTTAAAAATGGGTCAAGTAGCCTATGGTCCTTTTTGGAAATGTGGTGTTTTGCGACTGATTTCTTTCAAACTTAGAGTGTATTGATTAATAGTGCGTTTTGGAACTAGTGCTTTCGCCACTGGAAAGGGCAAATGTTAGCTATCCTTTTCTTGTAGATACCTGGGGAAAAGATACCGCAAAACCTCCCAACTATGGTCCAATACTGCAACTATGATCCACAATTTCAATTACTAAATAAGCATCAGTAAATACCAATCTTCTTTTTGGCTTTGTTCAAGTTTTGTTATTATTTACGAGAAGTTTTTGCCTATGAATAGCGCAATTAATATGTGTCATTGGAAACGAAAAGGTACCTGGACATGGTGTTTAAAGTGGACTTTATTTAAGAACTCATAAGGTCTATTTTAAGAGTCGTGATAAGATACCTTTCTGTTGGCTCTGACACGCAACTAGTGGGCGGATTACCGGCAAATTTCACACTAAATGTATGGAGTCGCCTAAGTATTCTTATGATGAAATGAATAACGAACAAATTATTAATTTTGAATAATAATTTTTAGGAACTTATAGAAATTATTTTACGAGCATACAAATATAATTTGTAATATGTAGTTAATATCTATAATACATAATAATATGTTTTCTTATCAAAATATTATCGTTAGGTACTAAATACTAGACTAAGAAGTTATACCTGCCAAACGATATTATTATACTTTCAAAACCACTCAATTACAATTGAGGACTGGAATTATGTGTTCAAGGTCCTCCTCACAGTCTACACTTAAGTGCGTATCCATAAAATGATTGGACTATGGCCACATGTTCCTGGTTTTTCGGAGTGAATCGGTTTCTTAATTTATTGAAGATCCATTTATGAGTGGAAAACGATCGCTCTACATCTACCGATGTCATGGTGACTTTGCTAAAAGAAATTGAAAATAACCTAAACCATTTACAACATGACATTTAGGTGTTCCTGAAATCGTTTTCTGAAAATAAATGTTAAGTACTTACTTCCAATTTACGAGTAGATGCCACACTAAGTACATTAGGTAAATGAATAATTTTATTATTCAACCCTGAAATAAACATTAAAAAAACGATGTCGTGGCGGGCGGGGCCAGGGTTGCCGCGCGCGTCGTCAGGGTTGCCGCGCGCGTCGTCAGTCGCGCGGCGGACGCGGCAACTCGCTGCTTCAGGGCGGCCGCGTCGCGCGTTAGTGAGGATATCATGTCGACTAGGAAAGAGTTCACACTGTGGGTGAAATTTGCCACCGATACTCCGCCCTCTACACATGACAATTACACCTAATGTATATTCGATTAAGTTTTTTGGACCATTGTTGGGAGCGTTCGGACTATGTTTAGGTCTGCGACCATATATAACATGAACGTCTAACGCCAGCTCAAAAATGCCCCCAAAAGCAATTGTTCAATTGTGCTAAGATGGGCAGGACATATCACTTTTCTTAACACCGCGCATTTTTCGGCGCAACATCTTTGACAAATGCCTATAGAATATCGCCAATCAAAACTTTGATGGACCAATCACAACTATTTTTAAATGGCGGCTTAAGTTTTTATAGGTTGATATTGAAATTCATTACCGTGATGCATTGAAGAGGGGGTGACACTTGTCAACTAAAATTCAGGACCGTTTTTGAAAGGCAATTGAATATGGCGTGCGGC